>OX454417.1:38224870-38399744 GCA_949715475.1 Microchrysa polita | reverse complement strand
GTCGTCCACCAGAGCTATGCAAATTTAAACTATGGCGTAATCTACCAGCAAACTAATTAGAAATATCCATTGAAAACAGAATATTTTTTGCTGCAGTATGTTCGTATGGATGTCATTAAAATAATTTGTTTAAGAGCATTAAGAAGGTGTTGTTTGGCATCTGCCTTTCAAAAATATCAATTTTTGCCTCGAAACAAACTAGGATACTTCATCCTCTTACGCATGAGACTCTTGGAAATTAAAAAAAAAACTCTGATATTCGGGCCCGATGCTAAATTGGTATAGTGTATTTTACTTTTTGTATTTGTGTGTACCCTGATGTTTTAGTAGGTACAACAAAAGTAACGATCGCTTGTGTGGTTTGGGGGCTACCTCCATATCACTGGCACTCCAAATGGCAACTGAAGACGTTTTGCTTTCGTCCAAGACCTCAAATGTGTGACACAGCTCCAGCACACTTTTGAGGGACCCACCATTCATCCTGATTGCAAATTGGAGTTTTGAAGTAGGCAAGGGACAAAGGGGCCTATTTTTGTCCTCTAACTTAGAAATGTATAACTGCCAAAATGCAAAATGAGTTGAGACATTTTCGACGAGAGTAGTAGAGGCTTCCATTACACAAGTTAAGAGCACAATAATAGGGTAATATACTGGAACAGAGGCTTTTAACCTTCAAGCGGGCGCGCGGGCAGTAATTTTCCGCCCTGATCATATAAACACGCATAGCTTTTCCCCCGTTGGCCGGATCCAGGTGGGAGAGGTATGTATTCTTAAGTCATACTGTTATAGATACGATACAATAAAATTTTGGGTAAATTTTACCTTCCATACCTTGCCAGCGGTTATCAAACGTTCGGGGATTGTATATTTTGGTATATAGTTGTGCTCAAAATGTGTGTGCTCTGTGTAATATTACTGAAGTGACATGCTTCGCTAAAACTGCTGAACTTGTTTTATTGTTCAGATAATTCAGATAATACTTTTTATGATAATAATTTATTTGGGACATGCTCTTCTTTCAATCTACCATAAATATGAGAATGGAAGTTGAGCGCAAATGGAGGGGAAAAGACGAGGGCGGTAAATTACCGCCGCGCGCCCGGTAATGTCACAAAAAATGCGCGCCCGCTTGAAGGTTAAATACATTTTTTTTTGCATAAAAGAGCCTTAAAAATCGCCGAAGAATTTCACAACTTTTAATAAAAAATCAGGTAGCGACAAATTAGTTTCTTTTATTGCTTTTAATTTTATTGTATACATGTACTAGAGGGTCCTGCGCAAGGATGCAACCCCGAAGCTTTTAAAAAAAAAGTCATTTTTTAAGGAGGCCTTTTGTAATTTTCCGTAAAATTACAAAAAAACGATATCTCAAAAACCTGACGTATAGGGGGGGAAATGGACTGCATTTTTGAAAGCGAGGTTTTTTTAGAGACTGCAGGGAGAAGACAGATTCCACGCCAATTATTGTAATCCTTGAGATTTTCTTTTTTAGGGATTTTAACAATGACGTCCTTCTATTCTTGAAGGAGAGTCTCGGTTGTCCAACACTCTTGGATCAAGGGTAGAAGAATATCCGCTGTAGCGTTGAAATCCGCTTTCAAAAGTTCTATGGGGATACCGGGGATTTACCAGCTTCCAATGATTTAAGGGCCTTAGTTATTTTCAGCTTAGATGCCATTTGCGGAAAACTTACTGCTTGCGGTGGGCTTGAAGGATTGAATTTGTTGTGAAATGAAATGCTCGCTCCAACGGTGCAGTTTTTGTTCGTCTGTGACTAGCAGAGACCCGTCTTTATCTTTTATAAGATGCTCATGGGTAAAAGATTTGCCAGTCAGTGGCTTTATGACTTTGTAAACCGCATCGTCTGCCTACAAAGCTAACGCGGTGATGTTGTTGCATTTATCACGTCTTACGCTTCTCTGCACGCTTTTTAAGCGTGTGCTCTATCCTCAGTTGTTGCTTGACTGCACTGTCACTAGCCGAGTTTAATTGCTCTTCCGCGCAGTTATCAGAGATCATGTATCGTCGCTGAAAATGGTCTCCTACCTCGCTGAAGTCTGCGCACAAACGTTTCGCCACACGATATAAAAGCGTCCGTCACGGTGTTCCATGTATCTTATATCAATTAGGTAACAGAAAACTGAAAAAAGACAAGCTCGCTTAGCTTTGACTCGCCGATGAAGTATCGTTTGAATATAAACGAGTGGCATGGGTCACTTCCATTCATTTTTATTTGAATCAAGATTTATTTGGCACTTGAATGTAATATTTTAATGAAAAATTTATTCAAACTAAACACTAACTAGGGGGCTTCGCCCCTGCTCGCTACGCTCGCCAACCCCCGGGGGCCGAGGCTAATTTCGGACGCGGCCGAATTTTGGATACCCTTCGTTCTCCTTGGGTAATTTGGTTGAAATTGGTGCACAAATTAAAAAGTTTTTCTTAGAAGAACTTAATTAGGGGGTTAGGTTTGTATGGCAGCCCCATGACCCCATTATCCAATTTGATCAATTCTTAGATATGTTTTGTGTCATCAAGAGAAAAACGTTTGTGTGAAATTTGGTTGAAATTGGTGCACAAATAAAAAGTTTTCCCTAGAAGAACCTAATTCGGGGAGTTAAGTTTGTATGGCAGCCCCATGACCCCATGGTCCGATTTGATCCATTTTGACATATGTTTTCTGTTATCAATATCACATTTGTGTGAAATTTTTTTGAAATTGGTGCACAAATAAAAAAGTTTTTCTTAGAAGAACCTAATTTGGGTGGATGGGTTTGTATGGCAGCCCCATGACCCCATTCTCCGATTTTACCGATTCAAACATACAAACTGCCTGCAGCAACAGACGGACAGACGGACATCGCTTAATCGACTCCCCAAGTCATGCTGATCATATATGTATACTTTTTATATGTTCAGAGATGCTTCCTTCAATGCGTTACAAACTTCATGACAAAGTTAATATAGCTTTTCACTCTATGAGCGAAGGGTATAATAATTCCTATTGAAGACTGATTTTAAAATAACTGACCATACAAAGAATACAAATTGTGACAGACGAAAGAGACAGGATTTCTTGGTCTATTTCTCCTAAATGACAAGTACTCGTAGACCTATACGGGGCATAAAAAGTATTAAGTAGGTGCATACTTATAAACGAGCTACGGTCTATAATGCGTAGGCGAGTTTTATGCAATCCTGACCTGAGTAAAATTCAAAACAAGTGCAGATTGTTATTGACAAATTTCAATCAACGTTTAAAGATGAAAAAGATCATTCTCGATTTTTCTTGGCGAGCGCAATAGGCTCCGCGAGATACTATATTTTAATAAGGCTATAATTTACATTATGAAATTTTTACTGCACTTAATTTGCAATAATTACTTCGAATAGCATATAGGACCAAATGTTAAGTTTATGGCAGCCTGCTCTCATTTAACAAAATATTGCATCGATAAAGATTTTCCATTGCCGTGCCGGAAGATTTTAATTAAATAATCGGACTAAACGCTATCTTCAGCTCTTCCGCCAGATAATACAATTTGGCGTGATTCCAACTGGCATGTAAAAATGAGTTTCACTTTGCTCAAATTCTGGCAAAATGCTTGTGTAATTGAGAAGAGATTCTACCCTTGAGCAATCATTTCCAGATGTTCTTTTCAAACGCCAAAAATTTATGGATTCTGAAAAAATAGAACTCTGCATATGCATGCGAGTATATGCCGCTTATAGAAGCTCGAACGGGACGTTTGTCTGAGCGAAATCTACACATCCATTCAAAATCATGCACTGAGATGTAAGCGAATATCTCCCGTGCCTTTTTTTAAACAGAAGAATACTTTTTAAAGTTGCATTCAAGTCTTTTATTCTTTGAATAGATTCGACTTGACAAGTTGTTTGGTAGGTATTGTGTTAATTTCATGCAATTCTAGAGGTTGGGAGAATAGCAAATATTTGTCAAAGCATAGTTTTAAAAATGACTATGGATAAAAATAGATGTCCATGCCCTTCACTTTGTAAGTGAAAATAACATATCAACTCTGCCATGAAGCTTGTAACTCATTAAAGCAACCGTCGACTATACAGGGTGTACGGAAACTGCCACATAACCGCACCTGATTGGGATTGATAAAAGGTGTACGGAGCATACCCCCTATTCTTAACCCTTTAGCTGCCACATGTATTTAAAGAAAACAAACATTTTCTTGTACGACTTAAACCAAAGCTAGGCTAGCTAAACTAGCGAAATAAGGCGGTTATTACAGCCAACAAATGTTATTTTATTTGTTGGCTGTAATAATAATCTTATTTCGCTATTTTAGCTAGTCTAGTTTTCAAGACATTGAGGTTTAAGTCGCACCTTTAAGATAATTATATTTTTTATAATCTTCAAATGCCTGTGGCAGCTAAAGGGTTAAGAATTTGGGGGTATGTTCCGTACAAGTTTTTTGCTGGGAATCACATGAGGAATCACAAACCGGTGCGTTTATGCGGCAGTTTCCGGACACCCTGTATAACACATGTAACAATAATGATAGACTTTTAACAATTTATCTATCTATACGAATGAATCAAACTCACGCAAATATTAAAAACAAAATAATAAAAATTCGAAATGTTTTCACAACGAGGTTTCTATCGGTTTTAAACACCAATTTCCTCTCAAAAACCCACTGAAGAAGAAACCATTGATAAACTTTTGACAGGTGGATAACAGTTTGAAACCTATTATTGATGTGACACTAACATAAGCACCACCAGCATCTAAGCTGCCCCTAGACAAAATAGAATAACAGATATGAGAATGAAAAAGAATATTTCACAAGCATCCCGAGGACAATGGCAAGTGATAAGAATATCCTTCAGGCGACTCCTTTTGTTACCCGATTTTCGTATATAGGAGCAGTCTTCCCGTTTTTTTGCTTAGTGAATATACAACGGGGAGTGAAAGTTGAGATTGAATAGCATAAATAACTTTCGACAGAAGAAAAATTTAACATAAAATGTCAGGATAATTTTTCTTGATAAAAAAGTCATATTTGGTCAAAAGAAAAACCCAATCATCTGCAAAGCGCCTGTTGCATCGTTTAAGAAAGAAATGATTGTGTGATAAATTTCGTATTGTTAAGGCCATTCGCCGTCATCAAACTGCCCTCAGGTACTGTTGCCTTATTGAATTGTCCTTTTCTCACGCTGAGATGATTTTTCATGATTGATTCGTGGGACGACGAGCGTTTTCGATGGAGACATTTTATAGAGATATCATCGTTATGCTGACGATTTGGAGTAAAGCTTAACTCAGATGAAACGACGTAACTTTGATTTCAATAAGCTGAGAATAATTATTTTGTTTGCACAATTTGATTACACTTTGTTTATTCCAAAGGTGATGAAAAACGAGATGGTACGACAGGGTTCGCAAGTGTTAAAATAGCATATAATAAATAAAAAAATAAATAACAGGCGCGAAAATCCAACATTGGACTAAGGCCGCAGGATGTGTTAGTGATATCCTATTTCCAAGATCTTATCTGCTTTTTGTCGAGGTAATGAGATCAGCATCACGCACAGCAGTGTTATTTATCCCCATAAATGGGTACTCGTTTAACATCTGAGTGAGATCATAGTCCGTCACAAGCACGTGAGTTCGAAAAACACCATGATCCACGATGAGAATCGAACTCATGACCCTGTGCACCGAAGGTGCGTGCACTAACCGCTAGACCAGGCAGACTAACCAATACTACATAGAATAATAAATAACAATAAATAAATTAAAATAAAATACGTAATACTAAAATGATTGACATGTCGTCTATCTAAGAGTCGACATACACTGTCCCATCGATTGTAAAATCAGTTAGAATAATGTTAATGTTAATGTGAATGTGAATGTGAATGTGAATGTGAATGTGAATGTTAATGTTAATGTTAATGTTAATGTTAATGTTAATGTTAATGTTAATGTTAATGTTAATGTTAATGTTAATGTTAATGTTAATGTTAATGTTAATGTTAATGTTAATGTTAATGTTAATGTTAATGTTAATGTTAATGTTAATGTTAATGTTAATGTTAATGTTAATGTTAATGTTAATGTTAATGTTAATGTTAATGTTAATGTTAATGTTAATGTTAATGTTAATGTTAATGTTAATGTTAATGTTAATGTTAATGTTAATGTTAATGTTAATGTTAATGTTAATGTTAATGTTAATGTTAATGTTAATGTTAATGTTAATGTTAATGTTAATGTTAATGTTAATGTTAATGTTAATGTTAATGTTAATGTTAATGTTAATGTTAATGTTAATGTTAATGTTAATGTTAATGTTAATGTTAATGTTAATGTTAATGTTAATGTTAATGTTAATGTTAATGTTAATGTTAATGTTAATGTTAATGTTAATGTTAATGTTAATGTTAATGTTAATGTTAATGTTAATGTTAATGTTAATGTTAATGTTAATGTTAATGTTAATGTTAATGTTAATGTTAATGTTAATGTTAATGTTAATGTTAATGTTAATGTTAATGTTAATGTTAATGTTAATGTTAATGTTAATGTTAATGTTAATGTTAATGTTAATGTTAATGTTAATGTTAATGTTAATGTTAATGTTAATGTTAATGTTAATGTTAATGTTAATGTTAATGTTAATGTTAATGTTAATGTTAATGTTAATGTTAATGTTAATGTTAATGTTAATGTTAATGTTAATGTTAATGTTAATGTTAATGTTAATGTTAATGTTAATGTTAATGTTAATGTTAATGTTAATGTTAATGTTAATGTTAATGTTAATGTTAATGTTAATGTTAATGTTAATGTTAATGTTAATGTTAATGTTAATGTTAATGTTAATGTTAATGTTAATGTTAATGTTAATGTTAATGTTAATGTTAATGTTAATGTTAATGTTAATGTTAATGTTAATGTTAATGTTAATGTAATTGTATGACATCATCATCATCGCATGTAGCTCCTTTGTTTACCATCGAGCTAAAATATTTGAACTTGGGATGTACACAGCTGGTATGGGTGAATCTTAGACCTGAGAACAGGCAGCATAAAAATTCTGTCTTTGTTTAACTAAGCCCATGCTCCTCCAGAATGTCACACTAATTTGTAAGTGCAGGTTGCAAGGCAATGGTGTTTGGGCTGCTGAGCACTTCTTCTTCTCTGTACCGTAACCCCTTGTGAGGCATTGTGCGTTCACTCAGCCGTTTATAGGCTATTTCGAGGCAACGTTACATTGCATATAATTTCGGAGTGTACATATAATGTTGCAAGCACTATATATTTCCTATCCGCACATGTACGAAAATTTTGGACCAAGCCGAGATTCGATCTCTGGACCTCTAGATTACTAGCATCGTAGAGTGCGACTCAACGGAGTGAGACACAGAGCGGAATCTGAGAACTATCATTGGGAAAAAAAGAAGATAATATTTCTAGGCCGTCAGAGATACGTATTAATAAGCAGCATACGTAATAAGCACCATGAGGTCAGGTACCGTATCGAATGCCTTTTCCAAATGTTCAAGTTCAAGTCCTTACGTACTGTTCTATATTTTTCCATCGCAATACGTTTTTCTTGGGACTGCGATCCAAAATATCCTGGGGTCGTGCTTAGGCCTCTCACACAATGACGGGTCTACGGTTGCAGTTTGAGCTTCCAAATGTTTGTTTATCCAAATGAATAAACACAAAAGAGAAAAGAGTACTTTAAATTACACCAAAAGGATATTATTAAGATTTATTTATTGGGGGCAAACACCTTCTTCCATGGTCCTACCTGATAGCCCTACTGGAAAGTAAGTAAAGTAGTGGATGAAACGGGTAACGGCTAAGTAGTTTTATTTTTGATATGACATTTGGAAGAAGCAACGCTGCCCCTGAGTGCTGTAATAACAACTTCAGCGTCTCAGGCTAATAAATGTAATAAGGTGACAAAATCTAACGGTCAACCACCGGAACAGCATCTTTGAGGACCCTTGATGATGGACCTCCTTCGTTTTACGAAGACTATCATGGTTTAGTCATGAGCCGACACCTCATCCTTAGAAAAAAAATCCACGTCACGAAACCTGGAATGAAAGCCTTGGATTGGACGGATACAACCCAACCACGACTTCGCAAACGAACAACTGCTTACTCTTTTGGAACCTGGAATGTACGCTCCCTGAACAGGCCGGAATCGTAAGGGCCTCCTTGAATCAGGTCGAAAAATATAAGCTGAGCATAGTTGCACTCCAGGAAACAAAATGGCTTAGTAGCGAGATTGACGACCGGAATTCGTACACAATTTTCACAAGTGGAAAACCTTCGGGCCACAGGGAGTTTGGAGTGGCGTTTATTGTGAACAATCAATTGAAGGCGAATGTAATCGACTTCAAAGCCATAAGCGGCTGTGTGTGATACGCATCAAGTCCCGGTTGTTCAATCTCTTGCTCATAAATGCGCATGCCCCCACTGAAGTCAAAGGAGACGCGGTTAACCTTCAAGCGGGCGCGCATTTTTTCTGACATTACCGGGCGCGCGGCGGTAATTTACCGCCCTCGTCTTGTCCCCTCCGTTTGCGCTCAACCGTACAACTTCCATTTTTATAATTATGGTAAATTGAAAGAAGAGCATGTCCCAAATAAGCTATCATCATAACAAGTATTATCTGGTGAACAATAAAACAAGTTCAGCAGTTTTAGCGAAGCATGTCACTTCAGTGATATTACATAGAGCACACAAATTTTGAGCACAACTATAGGTATACCAAAATATACAATCCCCGAGCGTTTGATGATCGCTGGAACAGTATGGAAGGTAAAATTTGCCCAAAATTTTATTGTATCGTATTTATAACAGTATGAATTAAAAATACATACTTCTCCAACCTCGATCCGGCCAACGGGGGAAAAGCTATACGTGTTTATATGATCAGGGCGGTAAATTACCCCCGCGCGCCCGCTTGAAGGTTAAGGATGAGTTCTACAACCGCCTAGAAACTCCCTTCAATCCACTTCCACCAAATGATGTCAAGTCACTGCTGGGAGATTTTACACTATATGGTGAAGGCGACTTATAGGTGTAGAATTTCTTTCGCGGTTGACAAATTGACGAATGATGGGTCTGTGGTTGTTTACGCCACTGCCCTTGAAAAGCTACCGCCTGTGCTGAATGGTATCAACAACAAAGGCGCCCTTGAGATCTGGGATGAACTCAACGACACCAACAAAGGGGTTGCAGAGGAGGTTGGTTATAAAGCCCGGCGAGCACAAAACGATTGATTTGACAAAGAATGCAAAAATGCAATAGATGCAAAAAATGAAGCATATCGGCAATGGACCAAGCTCGCAAATCTAAGCACAGGTGGTAATCGATCTGCGTTTCGTCTTTCCTGGTTTTTCATAAATATGTATTTAGGATGACCAAGCCGCGATCTGCACATACATATGTATATATGGCTACTCTTCTCGCCATGGCAATCCTCGTGGTTTGATTCAACCACATGGCCATTTAGATCTCCTTCCAAGAACAATAATTTGGTATCTGGAATAGTCTGAAGCAACAGCATGGTATGTGAACGTCGTTTGAAAATGCCTCTTTTTCTTCTGGAGGCAATCCCACTTGGGGAGCGTTCCACACCCTTTTGCAGATAACCAATTTTATGCTAATCAAGCCCAGCAAAGACGACGACAGAATAATGCCAACTCCGATTCTTTCATTTGTTGTTCCATAGTAGTACAATTTGTTCTTCATGGAATTCGTCAGAAACCGGGCTCTGCCGATAATGCGAATGTTACATACCTACATACATACATAAGTATAATATTTTAAGATATAGGCCGATTGAAATTCATAATTGATTCCCTAAATATTCCAATATTTAATAAATTTGCAGAGAATTAATATTACACATGTTTCACGCAAACCAGCTCTTGCCACTATATGACACATGTTTCACGCAAACCAGCTCTTGCCACTATATGTTTAATGTTCATCCTTTCTCCCTCAAACGAAACATAGCTATACCTAACTATGCATACTTATGAAGTGGAGAAAACATACCGTCTAGAGAAAAAAAATATTTTGATTCCAGCCTAGTACCACTACACTATACACGATACATAATGCTCTCAGCAGTTATTAGTATTCCGTAGAAGCAGTCCAATTTGGTATGCTTTCATTACAGAGAATTAGCGTTGAACAAGTAATTAACAGGACCAATTTTCACGCCGGTTATAAAGTAATGATACCGCATCTGTGGAAGCAACGTAAGGATACGAGTATTGTTGAAAATTGATCACGTAATAGATGCCACTCGTCAATTATTATATTCCTTCATATTGAAACGGAAGGTAATAAAAGAATATCTCGGGTGTTTGACATACAATACATACTTACATAGTAAAGAAATAGTCTTTTCGGCAACTAGGAAAATTAAGGTTATTTTATAATTTATGCCTTCAAGACCCTCTTTTTCACCCCCTTGATTAAATTAATGCATATTTACTATAGAGATGCTATTTAACAGATGTAAATGTGGATCAGAACGAGACCGAGACTAATTTCGGGCACGGCACGGCCACCCAATGTGTAAAGCGGAAATATCCCCCTTTTCGTATCAAATTACTTAACTGGCTTCATAGAAAAATCAAACTTTGACATTGAATATCTGAAGAATCCTTACTATTTCGCTAAAAAGGATTGCAGATTCGGTCGTTTCAGTCAATATTAATGAAATGGCATCATCAAAATTTGGCACCGCAGATACTGAAATCTCCCCGACTTATCCTTTACATTTGGGGGCTCAACCGGTCGTGGGTACGTGGGTACGACGAACGTCGGCGAACAAAAACTTAACGACAGAGAAAGCTGGTCGATACCGGTAAAAAAAATGGTTCCAATTTTTGGAGCGTGATACCAAAAAACCATCAAAAAACTGAATGCTATTTTGGTTAGCTATTGGTTCCCATATGACAAAAGTGCAATTAATTTTTTTCCTGACCCTCAGGTTTTCGAGTTACACGCCGAAATCTTTTTTTAATGGTCCTCATGTAGTATCTGCTACTCAATCACTGCAATTTGCGATAAAATAAGTAAAGAAGAATGGTCACGGTCCATACAAAATTTACCCAGTCCCGGCACAAACGAAACCTATCTCAGGAATTTCGTTATTTTATGTACATCAATTATTAGATATTTTTTTAAATATCAGTGGCTAAGTTTGTTTGTTGCGTAACAAAAGTTCTACAATATCCCTTCTGATTTCCAATAGACGTACAGAAAGCACATATCGCCGACGACTACGTAGTGCATGTTCACACACAACACACCACGCAACGCAAACACGCTAAGTCCGCTAGAGCAGGTAGAAACCCTAACTGTAGATATCTTGGTTTTTAAGAACGAAATGAGTCGCTTTACGCTTAAACAACGTTGGGAAATATTGAAAATGTATTTTCAAAGTGAGTGCTGTCTAGCTCAAAGCCCGTTACAGAGCCATGTTATCCGTCTTTTTTTTTTACTGAAATTGAATTGACATGGATTTGGACGACCTCTGGTGCATGCAGGATGGCGCGCCATGCCACACAGCCCATGCCACAATCAATCTTTTACGCACCAAATTCAAAAATCGTATTATCAGCCGTCTTGGCGATTTCAATTGGCCGCCTCGGAGCTGTGATTTGACTCCTTTGAACTTTTTTTGTGAAGGACCGATGCATAGGCGCCCGCAGAAATATTTCCAGGGGAGGGCAACCTCGAACACTTTTTTTATTTTTTTTTTAATTTTCTTTTGTTTTTTGTTTATTATATTTTTTTTATTTTTTTGTTTTTGTTTTAAAAAGGGTTCATACAAAAAATTATACGTACTAAGAGTGAATAATGAAATGTGAATTAATTGTATAAGTAGTATGTTTCAAAATATTGAATTTCATTTTAACAACACAATTGAAGGGTTTACACCAAGAAGGGAGTAGCTTTATTCTTGTCCATTCATTAATTAATTACACTGGTTTTTTGTAAGACTTGATCAGAAGGAATATTAAAATACTATGTATAATAAAATCAAGGAAAAATATGGCAACTTTTTTGCAAAGTGATGCATGATCTGGTATAAAGCAAGCAAACAGATGCCAGTAAAACAAGAGTTAATTATTGTTCTTTTGCTTTTAAAAAAGACTAAAAAAAATGTTATTCATAATTCATATTCATAAAAAAATCGACAAAATTTCCAGCGTTTCTCGCTTTTTCATTCATTTTTATATTTTTACTATTTATTATTATTATGAAAAAGTAAAAGAATAAAATGTTTGGGGCAAGAAAGGGTAAGCTTCAAATTTCAAAATAGCGTTACGTTTAATCCCGTTGCTTAAGCTACATGAAAATTATTGCAAAATATGAAGACGGCACCACACTAAACAAAAATAAAAATTTTTGAAAATAGTTGAAAACTCTAATTTTGAAAAATATGTTCGCTCGTTTATTTTGAAATTTCAAACTAACCCGTTTTTGCCCCAAAGATTTTTTCTTTTACTTTTTCATAATAATAAAAAGACTAGAAAAGCTGGACATAACATAACTTTGTAAAAGAATATGTATAAATCTCAAATTGGTGCAAATAGGAACTGTAACCGCCTTTTATCCTGGCCAAATCGATTTATAACATCTGAATAAAAATTCAATTTTACCAAATCTTTAACTAAATTACGATGGATATACATCATACATAAAGCATCGAGCCTTGTGTCGGTCATTGTTGATCGCAACCAGGTTTTTACTTTGCGTAAGGTACTAAAAGAGCGCTCAGCAGTGCAAGATGTGGCTGGTATGGTAACCATTATCGAAAGAGCTGCAAATATACACATATGGCCAAAGAAATAAGTACACCCATACTAATTTTTCTTATCACTCTGTAGCCAAGTAGTTATTTGAGGAAATAAACTCATATGGAAAGATTTGAATACTTAATTGGTAAGGAATGAAATAATATGTAAATTAGCATATTATAATAAATAACAGCTTTCATTTACCTTGAAAAAGTACGAACTGACTAAAATAAGCTGGACAAAATAATAAGTACATGTCAGTTAATTTGATTAAAACTTGTTTTAATTAAAATATTAAGTTCTGATTCGACCAGAATTTAATTTATTTTATTATTTAAAAGTAAATGGTTCATTATTTTGAAAGAAAAAAAGGTTTTTGTTGGCCTTTTGGAGATAATTCTTATGGTATGTTCCCATACATCAATATATCCAGTTACTTCCAGGAAATTCCGTAGTTGGTCCGTTTTATGAAAACTGTGTTTCTGTTTCATTGATTCAACCCCCCCTAAACATTGCAGATTCAATTTAACTCTAGTAACAACGTGAAAAGCCACCCGACTTGGTTGAAGCGGATCCTTGACCAGTTTCTGAGGTACGGTAAGGGTTAATATCCTGCTGAAATCCCCATTTAAAGTGTGTGTGTTCATGAGTGAAATATTCTAGGACTCTAAACTAACATTTCTTATAGGGAAATTGCCTCATTGTAACGGTTATTAGGTATATTTGAACGAAACCAAACAATGAACATTAAACCATAGACCACGTTTTTTCGCCTCCATGGGAAATAGTCAGTAGATGTAGCATAATTATATTATTTTTTTTTTCCTGAATGAAGAATATTACGACAAGAGTAGTTTCCAATCAAATTTATTACGATCTCATAAATAAAACAGACTATTCTGTGAGTTTTCATTGTTCGGTCTGGAACAAGAAAAACTATCCCTCCCAAATTTTCGTGAACCGTCAACACTTTTTGACGTCGCCATGGAAACTTCCAAACTTTTTGTCAAAACTGCTTTACTTCTTGTATTCTTCGATTAACTTTTCAAAGGGACTCTATATTTTAAATATTTGCCGCGTAGAACATCAAGAGAACTTTTCTCGCCATAGTGATAATGAGACCGACAGTTATCCTTAAGGCCCTTACATGGACTTAACTGTATTTGAGACTGCTTATATTTACTTTTTAATGAATTACACAGTAAATACAATGTTTAGCTGGTTTATTTCGTTATTTAGAGAAAAATTCTTCCGCTATTTAAAATTTTCGAACTTAAACTTCTTTTTTCGTACCTACCATGCGTTTTTCGCCCCCTTAAGTATTTTTGTTTGTTTTTAATTTAACGCTTCTCGCATACACCAATTAATAAAAAACAAATCCTTACGGAAAATAGCAACTTGTTGTCAAAAGATTAAAAAAACCGATGGTGTACTTATTATTTTGACCAAGCTGAAAACCCACTTCAAAGTTAATATCGGGAGGGACTAAGAAAATAGGGGGATACTATTTAGTTTTTCGATTCCGTTGGCATTGTTGTATCCTAATTGTTGTAATGACTATCTGTTTGGAGTAATTCAATTTTAAAAAGGGTATGAAAATTTGGCATAAAAAGGTACATGAGGGGTGTACTTATTTTTTTGTCCATATGTATAGATGGATAAAAATTATCTGTTTGCTTTAACGCGTGGAAAGTGCTTAAAATCGGTTCATTTGCATGTAGTTTCTTACATGCAATGTACCAGATCATGGACTCTGCTTGGAAATTGTCGAGGTATGACCCGTATTTTGCCTGAATTTTATTAATTATTGTTGAATATTCTTCCTGATCGAGATTTTTTATCTGTTGTGGAGTTAATTGACAGAGAAGAAACGATACCTCGTTTTCCTCTGGATATCGTTCTTCCATTGATTAACGAATCCAAATAGGGAATAAATATAGCTCTTTTATAATAAGATTCATCAGAATCGGAAGGAATGTTCGACCGGTGTTTCTGTTGATTAATAACTCTAGGTTTCTTTAGCTGAATGTCTACCTCGACTGAACATATTTTAATGTTTTCCCAAAGTGTATTAAAATTAACGTCAGCCATATCCCGATGTTGTTTAAATAAATCCAGGATATTTGTCAAAAGATCTTTAACTGACATAAGACTCTGATCAACACCTTGAAGAGTATTAGCAACAGGTTCTAGCATTGCCGAATATTCAGCCATAATGAACAGACATACCAAAAAGGAAAAAGGAAACGCACCGGTCGCACATGTTCCGACAACATGTTGTCCATTCTGATCCTCTAACTGGGATTTTACGAATAAGAAATTATCCCCGGAACTTTTCGTTTACATATTCCACACAGGCAGACATACGGAAAACACCGAAATTTATTGCCGATCCGCAAAACCGCAGTTACAGGATCAGAATGGACAACATGTTGTGGGAACATATGCGACCAGTGCGTTTCAGAACCGCACCCAATGTTGTATTGGAATTTGAATAAAAGGTTCATAAAATTTTTGCAGAAAGTGTCCGAAAAATTAAAAAAAAAACTTGCAAAATCCAGGGGAGGGCAAGTGCCCTCCCTTGCCCCCCCTGCGGGCGCCTATGGACCGATGCTATGCCAACAATCCAGAAACGATTCAAGCACTTAAGGCCAATATCATCCACGCAATCCGTGAGCTACAGCTCGAAACCATCAACAGGGTCTTGAAAATTACTGCGACGCCAGCCGGGCCAGACACTTAAATGAAGTTGTGTTCTATCATTAATAGGAGCTTACTTACATTCTAATAAAGCCATAAGATGTTGAAAAAAAAAATAATTTTGTTCATTTTATTGCATTTTTCAAAACAAACTTGTAATTGGCCCACCCGTTATATACTCATTATACCCTTCGCTCATAGAGTGAAAGGGTATATTAACTTTGTCATGAAGTTTGTAACGCATTGAAGGAAGCATCTCCGACCATATAAAAAGTATACATATATGATCAGCATGACTTGGGGAGTCGATTGGGCGATGTCCGTCTGTCCGTCTGTCTGTCTGTTGCGACGCGTTTTACTCGGCCAATTTAAAAGCTATGAAGGTGAAATTTTGCACAAATGCTTCTTTTTGCTGCAGGCAGTTTGTGTGTTTGAATCGGTGAAATCGGACAATGGGGTCATGGGGCTGCCATACAAACCCAACTCACCAAATTAGGTTCTTCTAAGAAAAACTTTTTTATTTGTGTACCAATTCCAACCAAATTTCACACAAATGTTTTTCTATTGATGACACAAAACATACGTAAGATTGGATCAAATCGGACCATAGGGTCATGGGGCTGCCATACAAATGTAACTCCCCAAATTAGGTTCTTCTAAGAAAAACTTTTTTATTTATGAATTAATTTCAACCAAATTCCACACAAATGAATTTCTTTCGATGACACAAAACATATCTAAGAATGGATCAAATCGGATAGTGGGCTTATGGGGCTGCCATACAAACCTAACTCCCCAAATTAGGTTCTTCCAAGAAAAACTTTTTTATTTGTGTACCAATTTCAACCAAATTCCACACAAACGTGTTTCTCTTGATGACACAATACATATCTAAGAATTGATCAAATCTGACCATGGGATCATGGGGTGGCCATACAAACCCAACGCCCATTTTGGTTCTTCTAAGAAAAATTTTTGCACCAATTTCACAAAACCTTGAATTGAATGTGTGTGAATGTGTCTTTACCAAAGCAACAAAAAAGTTAAAAACGAATGGAATCGTACTTTGGGGTCATGCTCCCGTAACCCCAATAAAATTTTCCGAGTAAATATTTTTATTTGCCCCGCACTTAATTCAACCAAGCACAAAACTTTTGTCAAGACGGAAGAAAAAGAATGAGGGGGATTAACTACAAGTCATATATACGCCCGGAAAAACTATTAGCCCAAGGTGAGCGAAGGGTATCCAAATTTCGGCCGCGTCCGAAATTAGCCTTCGCCCCGGGGGTTGGCGAGCGAAGCGAGCAGGGGGCGAAGCCCCCTTGTTGGGGATATCGCTCCGTTGCAACTGCCGCCTCAGCTAACGATTGCCAGTATGCCGTCTGCAAAATACAAAGGAAGCACAAAGAATCTCGTTTTACAATAAATGAAATTGCTCAACTTACCTGACGCTTTCGCTGTAATCGTCGGAATTATCGCAAGTAACGCAACCCCTGGCCATCTGTTGAAGTCGCACCACCGCATCTGTAATAGACCAGAGGAATTATTGTACAGCATAAAAATAAGATAATATGAAATAACTTAATTTAATTATGTAAACAAATGACCATCTGTCATGCTACTGTCATTATTCGAAATTCGAAATCAGTCGTTTTTATCATTTTTACAGTTTTAGTTTTATTCAGTTAGTACATGAAGTTGGATACATTATAAAGTAACGTAACTTTTCCAGTTCGTGTAGACTAAAAAATACAGTTCGCTCCCAAATTTGTTACGTATCGGTCGTGTGACCAATCATTTTTTACGTGGAATAAATTGTTGTAATTTTTCTACAATCCGTCTTTGTTCTGTGTTGTACAGAAATTAGAAATCGGGATTTTACATTTTCGGTACAGTGATCAGTACGTTACCGTGTTGTGCGGCGATCCGTATTGCGTGTATTGAACATTTTTTGGTCCGTCGAGCCGGATCCGCGGTCGTTTCAATTCATCCCGAATCCGCGGTTCCTTAAACTACTTGTGCATAGAGCCTATAGTGCATACCCGTCGTTCAGGAATATTAGCTGTTGTGGCTTATAAGTGCAATTCCTTATACTTTTTCGTGCGAATATTAGCTGTTGTGGCTCATAATTGCAATTCCTTACACCTTTTCTTACGTAAAAAACTTGACGTCCATTTGTAATCCGCGCCCATAGTGCATAATATTCGTTCACCTATATTTGTTGCTGGGACTTATATTACATTCGATCCGTTCATATCTGTGAACAAAAAACTTGACGTCCATTTTGAAATCCGCGCCTATAGTGCATAATCATCGTTAACCTATATTAATCGCTGAGACTTATAATCCATACATTCGACCCGTTCATTTCTGCGAGTAAGAAACTTGCCGTCCATTTTGAAATTCGGTACGTATCTGTTTTGTACATTATATTTGCAATGGAGAAGCTGTACTGGGAGCAGCAACAACGGCTAGGCCAGCTCAAGCTCTTTCAAGCTACCTTTTACAAAAGGGACCGAAAAACCGGAAGCTACCTACAGAGGTTGTCCAAAACATTGGAAGCTCTCGATGAGGGATTTGCTACCACCCATAAGCGTATTCTCGATGGATTAGAAGATCTTGGCAGCGTAGCAACTGTTTCGTATTTTGCTGATGCAGTGGCACCAACGTTTAGCGAGACAGTCTTGGAATTTTTGGCAGAAGTGGATGAGTGCTTGGCTGCTACCACCGTAACAACCACGACTAGTCGCCCGACCGAAGACTCCAGCTCAACTCCAAAGGAAACTGTTCGCTTGCCGCGTATTGAAATGCCTAGCTTTGGTGGCGATTATTTTAAGTGGACCTCTTTTAAGGAGTTATTCACATCTATGGTGTACGAAAAGCCTTCATTGAGCAAGGTCGAAAAGTTGCACTACCTTAAATGCAGTTTACACGGTGAGCCGGCTGAGCTACTAAAATCATTCGACATAACCGCGGACAATTTGGATTTGGCGTGGAACACGCTGCTTGAACGATATGACAATCCAAAGGTGCTCTTGAATCTTCATTTGAAGCAGGTAACCGCAGCAGATCCCGTTTCGGACTCCGCAGAATCCTTAAAGCTGCTTCTTGATAAAACGATGGAGTCTGTCCGTATTTTAGACAAGATGAACGTAAAAAACCTATGGCAGTCAATTATCGTATATTTGGCTGTTCAACGATTGCCTCATGCGGCTCGAGTCTTGTGGGAGCAGAATCAAGCTGCCACCAAGGAGGCACTTGTATTGAAGGATTTGCAAGAGTTCTTGACAGCGCGATTCCGGATGCTTGAGGCCACCGGCAGCAAGGTAGCAACAAGAAAAATTCATGCTCACCACCTTGAAACTCGAGTAGAATGTGTAGCTTGCAAACATTCGCACAAATTGCACATGTGCCCGGTTTTCAAGAGCGCCACACAACCACAGCGCCTTACTACGGTGAAACGACACCGCCTGTGCCTGAATTGTCTCAGCTCAAGACATATGGCCATGAACTGCCTAAGTAAGGCAAGGTGCTTCAAATGCACGGGTGCACACCACACAATGCTGCATCGAGAGACAAACACACCAACCTCAAGCGCGGCGCCAACAGAAACGTTTCCATCTACGTCAGCTAAGCCATTTGTATCGAGTCAGGTAAACGCGTTGAGCAGCGTGATTGCAACTAATGTGTTGCTTGCAACCGCTCGGGTCACCCTACTCAGCGAGACTGTCAGGATGACTCTACGGGCGTTATTTGACCAAGGATCTCAAGCCTCCTTCTTGTCCGAGGAAGCAGTCCAAATGTTGGGCCTGAGGAAAAGGCCATATCAAGCTAGCGTGATAGGCATCGGAAAGACTTCCCGGACGCAAGCCAAGGGACTCGTGGAGACGACAATACTAACATTAAACAAGGAGGAGGTAAGATTCCAAGCCGTTGTATTGACAAAACTTACAAACACCCTTCCTGCTCGGTATATGGAGTGTCCAAATTATGCCGAGATAACTACGGTTCCATTAGCCGATCCGAATTTTAATGTTCCGGGAAGGATTGATTTGATAATTGGAGCCGACGTCTACGGGAGGCTGCTACTAAACAACTTCAAGTTGTTGTCCGGTGGGCTCCTACTTCAGGAGACAAAGCTTGGTTGGATTGTATCCGGGACCGCTCAGCAAGCAGAGGATACAATACACTCGTTTAAAGTGGAAGTTAGTGAGGAACAACCCATAAACGAATTGTTAGAACGATTTTGGAAAATCGAAGAAGTTGAAGCGGCACCACTTAAACCACACCCGGAGGATGTTCAATGCGAAGAATTTTATCGCACTACGACAAGAAGGGGTCAGTCCGGAAAATTCGAGGTACGTTTACCATTCAAATCGGATAAGCTGAAGCAACAATTAGGCGAGTCTAGGCGATCGGCGGAGGCGTGCCTGCTTAATATGGTACGTCGACTCCAACGAGACTCAAATCATTGTATTAATGATTGTATGCGGGATTATATCGACCACGAATATTTAAGCCTACTAAGAAACCCTAATGACTCAACCAATAGTTTTTACCTACCCCATCATGCGGTTCATAAAGAGAGTACAACAACGCAAACTAGAATTGTTTTTGAAGCGTCCCGGAAATCATCGACAGGTTTATCATTCAACGATGTATTATGTACTGGACCACCTATTCAAAACGACATATGCTCTATTTTGTTGAAATGGAGGCTTCATCAGTATGCGTTCGTGGCTGACATTGCAAAGATGTATTTGCAGATTCAGATGCATGAGGATGACCGTAGATATCAGCGCATAGTGTGGCGGTTTGACCCTTCCGATCCAATTCAGGACTACGAGTTCAACACGGTCACATTTGGAGTCACTAGTGCACCGTTCCTTGCCATTCGAACTTTGCAGCAGCTGGCAGAGGAAAATAAGGAGAAATGGCCGACTGCATCCGCCGTTATACAGGATGACTTTTATATGGACGATGTGCTATCGGGAGCTAACGACTTAGCGACGGCTAAGCTCAAAGTAAATGAACTGACGCAATCCTTAAAATCGGGCGGTTTTCACCTTCGTAAGTGGGTAGCTAATAACGCAAAGGTGTTACACGATATACCGGCGATCGACAAGGAGAGCGACAATGAGTTCGTGCTTGGGAACGAACAAGAACACAAATCGTTAGGAATTATATGGATGGTTAATTCCGACAGCCTATCATTCCGCTGCAGTTTCCTGAAGGAGGTTCAGCGGTGTACGAAGCGGGTTGTGCTATCTGACATAGCTAAGATTTATCACCCGTTGGGATGGATAGCACCCATCACTATTCGGGCCAAGTGTTGGATGCAGCAGATATGGAAGCGAGGTCTTGGCTGGGACGAAGAACTTCCTCACGATATGGTCGATAAGTGGCAGGTGCTGCGCGGTAGTTTCAACGCGCTAAGTCAAATCCGAGTTCCGAGATGGGTGACGATAAGCGAAGACTACACCATGGAACTTCATGATTCTCGGACGCGTCGCAGGAGGCATATGCAGCAGCAATCTATTTGGTATGCCGAGGCGTGACCACCACAAAAACAAGGTTAGTAGCCGCTAAAACTAAAGTAGCACCCATAAAACCGGTTACGATACCGCGATTGGAATTATGCGGTGCGGTATTACTTTCCAAATTAATGAAGCAGATCCGCCCTACATTGTGCATTGTCCCATCAGTAACCGAGAGCGAGAAAACGTATTTATGGACAGACTCGGAGATAGTGTTGTCTTGGATTCATGGTCACCCCAGCAGATGGACAGTTTTCGTGTCCAACCGAGTATGCCAAATTATGGACAATGTACCAGCTGTTCCCTGGAGATACGTACCTACGGCCTCCAACCCCGCAGACATTGCATCACGTGGGTCTACCGCAAACAAATTAATGGACAATGAGTTGTGGTGGAATGGTCCAACGTGGTTGAATCACTGCGCTGATCAATGGCCACGAACTCGTGAATCGACACCCACCACCCTGGAATTGAAGCGCCGAGAAAGAGACAAAATTGTATGCTGTCTATCATATATGACTGAACCATTCTGGGAATCGCTTATAACAAGATTCTCTTCATACAATCGTCTGATCAGAGTCATAGCTTATTGCCAACGTTTTCTTCGAATAGCCTCAAAGCAGAATCCGCACACAGGATACTTGACAGCGCAAGAATTAAATAATGCAACTAAGCTGGTACTTCAATACATCCAATCAAAGGAATTCGCGAGGGAATTAGTGCTATTAAAGGACAATAGACCAGTGCATAATAATAGTAAGCTGATAAAACTCAACCCATTTCTAGATGGCGATGGCATCATGCGCCTTGGAGGGCGATTGACCTACGCTAATATGCCATTCGATGAACGACACCCTATCATATTGCCCAAATCCGGGTATTTTAATCAATTGTTGATTCAGCACATTCATCAGGCTACACTACATGGAGGCATTCAACTGATGTTGGCAACGTTACGACAGAAATTTTGGATAATAGACGCCAGAAGCAGCGTCAAAAAATGCATACACCGCTGCGTAATATGTTACAGAGCAAAGGCCCAAACATTGACGCAGCTGATGGGAAGTTTACCTACACCCAGAGTGAATCTAACCCGCGCATTCACTCACGTTGGTGTGGATTACTGTGGCCCGGTTAGCATTAAGGACCGAAAGGGGAGAGGAGGGCGCGTACACAAAGGGTATATCGCTCTATTCATTTGCCTCTCGGTTAAGGCCATCCACATCGAGGTCGTTAATGATCTAACAACCGACGCATTTTTAGCAGCATTTCGACGATTCGTGTCACGCCGTGGTATATGTTCGGACATCTATAGTGACTGTGGCACCAATTTCGTTGGCGCCAACGCCGAGTTAATGCGCGTTGCAAAGGCAAATACAAGAATAGCAGAGCTAACGGCAAACGATCACATCAACTGGCATTTCAACCCCCCGGCTTCGCCTCATTTTGGAGGTTTGTGGGAAGCTGGAGTAAAATCAATGAAGGCGCATCTACGAAAGGTCCTCGGGAACGCTATACTTACTTACGAGGAATTGTGTACGACTACGACCCAAATTGAAGCCTGCCTCAACTCGCGTCCATTGTGTGCCGTATATGATTCTCCCAACGAAGCATCGGTTATAACACCCGCACACTTCCTCATCGGCGACCATCTAATGCAGGCTCCGGAACCTAATTTGTTGGACGTGAAGGACCATTATTTGACCAGATGGCAATTCACGCAGCGTTTGGCCCAATTATTCTGGACACGATGGTCACAAGAATATTTGAGTCGCCTCCAACAACGTCCGAAGTGGGTTTCTCGCCAACCTCAACCCCGAATTGGTGATGTCTGTCTCCTGAAGGATGAAAAACTTCCGTCGTATAAGTGGCCCTTGGCAAGGATTAGCGCATTACACCCGGGAAAGGACAACCTAGTGCGCGTCGTGACACTACACAGAAACGGCGTTGAATTGAAACGGAATATAACCAAAATTGCGCTAATTCCGTGTAACGAATCGCAATAAGTGCACCTTTGAATTTAATTTGCAATCGGTTTTTTTTTTATATTTTTTTTTATTATCGAAAAGACTTATATACCTGAATTGAACTCTTTATTTGAATTGTTATCAACGCGCATCGAGCGAGTAGGACGCGCTTTAACGTCCTCGGTTCCTGCGCCACAATGTAGTCGACATGGTGGAAATACCGTCGATAATTGCGTGGTAATTACATCATCAGCTACAAATACATAAAAGTCGATATGAAAATTTCAACAAACATTATAATAATAATTATCGTCTTGTATACTAATAGTTCTAGTTGCAGATCCCATTGGACGTGAATGTCCTAAGTCTGACGCCTTAGCGGGGGGAGTATGTTGGGGATATCGCTCCGTTGCAACTGCCGCCTCAGCTAACGATTGCCAGTATGCCGTCTGCAAAATACAAAGGAAGCACAAAGAATCTCGTTTTACAATAAATGAAATTGCTCAACTTACCTGACGCTTTCGCTGTAATCGTCGGAATTATCGCAAGTAACGCAACCCCTGGCCATCTGTTGAAGTCGCACCACCGCATCTGTAATAGACCAGAGGAATTATTGTACAGCATAAAAATAAGATAATATGAAATAACTTAATTTAATTATGTAAACAAATGACCATCTGTCATGCTACTGTCATTATTCGAAATTCGAAATCAGTTGTTTTTATCATTTTTACAGTTTTAGTTTTATTCAGTTAGTACATGAAGTTGGATACATTATAAAGTAACGTAACTTTTCCAGTTCGTGTAGACTAAAAAATACAGTTCGCTCCCAAATTTGTTACGTATCGGTCGTGTGACCAATCATTTTTTACGTGGAATAAATTGTTGTAATTTTTCTACAATCCGTCTTTGTTCTGTGTTGTACAGAAATTAGAAATCGGGATTTTACATTTTCGGTACAGTGATCAGTACGTTACCGTGTTGTGCGGCGATCCGTATTGCGTGTATTGAACACCCCTTGTTTTATAATGAGTTAGCCACAGAAATCTGAAAAAAGAAAACCTGATAATTCATGTATATAAAATAACAAAATAACTGGCATACATTTCGCTTGCGCCGGAGCTGGGTCACAAATGACCATTCTTCTTTCTTATCAGTATCCTTAAAAAGGCGCTTGGCAATAAAGATCGCCGAAAATAAATATAATTTGCTCGGTTATTTTATTTTTTTCCCCTTTTATTGTGACTTAAAACCGTGAAAAACCATCTTTTTTATATTTTCGTTACATGTCTTTACGTAACTTTTATATTTATTATATTAGAGAGTTTTAGCATATCGTATGGAATAAAACGACATACTTTGACATTCCATATAAAAATTCGCTTGCTTACCGTATACGAAAAAAAAATATCTTAATTTTGCATGTCCTAAGTAGGCGAAGGTGTAGAAAACGACAAATTATTTCGCCAATTTCGACTATTTCCAGAGCATCAAATATACGGAAATACATCCATGCCTACTTGGAACATGCAAAATTAAAATATTTTGTTTCGTATACGGTAAGCAACCGATTTTTTTATATGGAATGTCAAATTGTGTCGTGTTATTCCATACGATATACTAAAACTCTCTATTGTTACCTGATATACTCGTTATTTATTATCCTTATATTATCTCTTTTGTTTTTACCTGGCATATTCCTTTTTTATTATCCTTATATTACCCCTTAAATTGCGAAAACCGTCAGGTACAAAAATTAAAAAAAAACTTAAAAAAGATATTGCTATGGTATAAATAGCACGTGTTGTAATAGTTTTACTTTAATTGGTTTACAATATGGATTCTGAAAGAAGTATTCGCAACCTGTGCAAAAATTCACCAAATAAATTTTGCTACGTGTGTGGCAAATATATTTTTAAATCGCTAGAGAGAAAAGTAACACAGAAATTAAAGGATGCCTATATCGAATGATTTGGTCCCGTTGTGTGTCAGAATAAGCCTTGGATACCCGATTTTTTGCAGATCGAGTTGTTATGTCACTGCACTCTCAAAAAACTGGAAAACGAGAAATGCCTTTCGCGATTCCAACACTTTGGAGCGAGCCTAGCAATCATATCACGACGATTGCTATTTTTGTGTGTTCGATTTTCGCGGAATTCAAATGGAAATTGTGTGCCGATCTTAAGGTGATTGCTATTTTACTTGGCTTGCTTGCTTCACAAAGTATTGCTGCTTTCCTTGTTTGTGGAACAGCAGAGCTACTGAGAACCACTATTCAATGAAAGATTGGCCAAAACGAGCAGAATTGGTGTGTGGAGAATCAAACGTATAATTCTCGCCATTAATAGATCCTGAAGACGTTATCTTACCTCCTCTACATATAAAACTAGGCCTGATGAAGAACTTCGTAAAGACAATGGATAAAGACGGCAATGGATTTTTATACTTGAAATCAGTTTTTCCAAAATTAAGTGACACGAAGCTTAAAGAAGGCATTTTTGTTGTCCCTGAAATTCGACAATTGATGAAGAATTCCAATTTCGATCAAGAACTAAGTGAGAAAGAACTGTGCGCATGGACTTCATTAAAAGCTGTTATAAAAGGATTCTTAGCAAATTACAAAGCCGAAAACGCAGAACTTTTAGTAACAAATATGTTAGACGCATATAAAAAGATGGGGTGTAGAATGTCTTTGAAAATGCATTTTCTTCACTCCCATTTCTCTTCCCTGAGAACCTTGGAGCCGTAAGTGAGGAACAAGTTGAGCGGTTTTATCAGGACATAAAAAGGCTGGAGGAACGTTCTCAAGGTCATTGGGATGCAGCGATGCTAGGAGATTATTGTTGACGCTTACAGCGAGAAGACAATTCTAATAATAAGAGAAAAAGTTGATTTTTTTTATTTTTCCCTTAAAATAAATGTGTTTAACAATTATGTTTATAATTTTAAGTATTTAAATATGTTTATTATATTGTTTTATGTCCGTTTTACCAAAAAAATAATAATAAATAATAACCGATTTGTTACTGGAACTTTATTATGTATTATTTTCTGGGAATATCAATATCCTTCCATATCTCTGAAACTGGGGGGTCAAGGGAAAAAGTAAATATGAGGTTTTAGTAAGGATTAGATTAGAATTAAAAAAAATTGGAGATTACGGTTGTTTTTTTTTAAATTTGTCACGCAGTGTAATCTCTCAGCTGAACAAAAGTATGTTCAGGCGCGCGGAAAAATGCGTGGCCCAGCAAATTTGTTTTTAGAAGCTGAATGTATTTGTACTTTCGCGGAACAACAGGAGAAACTAATGGAGGAATTCGATTATGTCTACTATTGTTCATCGAAAGTTGCGCGAGCGAATAAAGGACAAAAACGAATCATTTCATGATTACCCATTGCAAATGAAGAAGTTGGCGTTCATGGGGAATGTGGAAGAAAGTGCAGTGATTCATTACATGGTGAACGGATTACAAATAAAAGAGTTTAAATCGTCGCTCTGAAACAAAACCGGCATAAGGGCAAACATTTTGTTTTCGAATTTTTGATATCAAAAAATTTGTTTTTTTTTCTCCATTTTTCTGTCATACCGGCATTTTGTGTAGTTGAGTAAAAATACATCAAATGGGATTGTGCCGGTGTTCATTTCGGCGCAAATTTAGTAAAAGACAGATCTATTGGGCAATACGCCAATCGCTTCAAAAATTTCCGAAGAAAAACCGTTCATAATCGTAAGTAAAACTGAATTATCTCACAATATTCCTTATAGAGTACAGTGCAACAGTGCAAATTTGCCCCTGTTTTTAAATCAAACTGGCGTAACTGCAGAATTTTGCTCTGATTTTAAAATCAAACTGGCATATCTGCAGATTTCTTCTAAATTAAGCATTTTTTTATTTATTTACTACGACTCCAATAATAACAGTATGCATCTAAACTTAATCCAATTTTGTGTGACTTTGTGGTGCATCGAACGGACGTTAATATTAAAATACCGTTGGCCAAAACTTCAAAACCCTCTGGTGTTGGGGTTTATTAGGATCACCAGCCTCCTACATTTACAAACGAAATAGAGTCGCACGTCTGCCCGACAAAACGAAAAAATACTACCCATAATAAGGCAAACAGAAAACATAAGTGACGACGAACACCAAACTCCCAAAACCCGGAAACTGTGAATCGTCCCGAGAAAGGACACAAAAGCTACTATATAGCAAATAGAAAAAAAAACCATAGAAATGGCCTAAAGCCGAAATAAATATAAAGGAGGAAAACCGTACTATCGAGACGGATCCTTATCGCAACCCTCATGTAGTCAGCCTACCGATGGTTAACGGCTGTTGTGTGGGCTTCCCAGAAAGTATGAGCCCCGCGCTGTCTAGACCCACCCTACCGTGGGATTTCGCGCGCTATTTTTATTTGAAATCCCCCTAATATATTATTTTTAAGATTTCATTTTAGGAGGGAGAGAGAGAAAAGAGGAGCTTCTTAGCTCGTCATTTTTTTTATAAGTATTTAAAAAATCCAAGGCAAAATTCATTTTTGCTTAATTCAAGTTGGCTCTGCCAAAAAGTTCGTAAAGGAGCGAACAAAAAACAACCATGCCGCGAGGTGTATTGGTTCGTACTCTTATTCACATAAAGGTGAGTAACACGGTAACTCTCCGTCCACAAATTAGATCATCTGAAGGCTGAATCAGTTTCCCAACTTTGGAATTTTGAGCCGATGTCCAACCAAAACTCCACCGCTTATATGTCTAAAGCTTATATCGTGCTTATGCAAAAATTCTATTATGTACAGATTCGGGATAATCATATAAAAAAAAAAAAATAATGGAAGAACAAAACTAAAGCGCAAATTCTGAACTCCAATATACCTTAACGTGACAGTTGACAGCTTAGCGGGAACAACCACTTTTACATTTAGCACTTCAAAAAAGTTAATTTATTAAAATCGTGCGAAGTATTTTCGAATCAGCTTTGGCATAGTGCACCGCGACAGTATCTTTTTCCTGGAGCAATTAAAATCACAACCCGGCGAGACGAACTGATTATAGTCGAAAACATATGTCCAAGCAACCAACATCGTAAGGTAATGTCAAAACGTACTCTAAGCGAAACATCACCAGATACATTTCCTACTAATAAAAAGAACACCACAAATATGAATCGCGAGGACAAATTGGAAATAATGCGAATGATGTCAAGCCTGTTTGATGACAAGCTAAAAAACCTAGCCACGAAAAATGATTTCGAAGAATTGGTCGCACGGATTGAGCATCTGGAGCAGCAGAACCAGCAACTCGCGAATGACATCCGACGAATAAATGCGATATGCCAGAATCAGGCAAACGAAATTGAAAAACTACAAAAAAGTTCCACAACAAATAATTTAATCATCAAACTACCGGCCAGTATAAACCACAATAATGATTTCGACACAATTCGAAATGTTTGTACACAGACACTAAAATGTTGCAGCTTGATCGTTGATGACCAGATCCAGCATCTGTCAGGCTCACCGGGGGAAAGAAGGAACTTTCGAGTGGTACTCCACAGTAAGCAGCAGATCATTACCGCCTTAAGAAACGCGAAACTGTTGAAAAACACAGGTATAATAATCCAGAAGGACCTCCCATACTCAACGAGGCGAAAACGTAGTTGTCTCTTGCAAACAAAAAAACTGATCGCTGAACGACGTACTAAAATTAAAGTTTATATTCGAGATGAGGAAATGATAATTAATGGCAGAAAGTTTACCTGGAACCTGGAGACTAACAAGTTAATGTGTGGCGGTAAAGACGGGCAACGCGAGCTAAGTAAAATACTTGAAAATGAGCCATCAACTTCGGGAACGAATATAAATAATAATCTCCGCAGTAACAATGACAGTTCGTCAATGACGGGAGATGCGATCTTATTGACACCAAACATCGCATAGGAAAGAGTTGCCGTCACCGATTGTGATAAAAATTCGAATTTAAAACTCTTAGCTTATAATATTGCTGGCTTAAAAAACAAAAGCATTTTTAATAATTTTTATGAATATTTACACTCATTTGATATAATTTTTTTGTTAGAAACATATGTCGTTAAAGATTTTGAAATGTATGAGAAAAAATTGCGAAGTTTCGAATTAAAATGGATTCCGGCTGTGAAACGAAGCGAGAGGGGAAGGGCTAGTGGAGGATGCTTGTACGGATTTAAAAAAGAATTGAATATTAATCAGAATACCCTTGCTTTTGAAAACGATGATGGCATTTACAAAAAAAAATACTGATTTATGCAGCTGAAACAAAAAAGTCTTCGTGGCAGATTTGATCGAACTAGGGAATATGAGCGGCTCTGAATGTAACTGGGACGGTACAGTCGAAACTACCGCCTCACTTCAGATTCTTATACGCGACACAAAACTCGCCGAAGCCCGAGCCAATGCAGAAAGTGCGAGAATGACACAAAGTCGAGAGATATATGCCGAATTAAACCATAACCTACATGAAAACACGTACCTCCAAAACGAATTTCCGGCATATAAAATTTCGTTAATTTTTAGAGCTAGAGGAGAGTTGCTTCCTTTAAATTACATTCCCCATCGAAGAGATATGCCCATGTTATGTAGTTTATGCAATATGCGAGCAAAGGAAGATACACAACATTTTATTGGCATCTGCCCTGTATTAAAGGAGATAAGGAGGTCGCTTTTTGGAAAGCATAACCTAAATAGCATGGAAGTGAAGGCATTACTAAATGGACTAGACTGGAATGGTTTGTACGAATTCTGCAAAATCGCATTACGATATCGACAGCGAATACTTAGCGAAAATTTTTAATTTAAAACTTGTGGTCGAGTGTGCTGGGTAGATGAACATGCAGAATCTGGAGTTGTGTGAACTTCATCGCCCAGTACACTCATCCAACCACAAATATCTAAACACGAGAAACTAAAACTGGTAACCTGCGAAAGTAAAAAAACAATATTGTTTAATATCAAATGCAGTTAATAAAAACAAAAATAATAATAATAATAATAATAAAATAATAATAATAATAATTTATAAAATACAGAAGTTAAATGTAAAGTAAATAGAATTATAATGAAAAAGTCAACTTAATCGGGCTGACGGCTATGCCATGCCCTTACTGTTTTTAATAAATTTTACTGCGGAAATTGTATTAATGAATTGAATTTTTGAATTGTTATCATTGTACAAAAAAATTAAGATTTACAAATAAAACACTTATCTATCTTATCTATCTATCTATCTATCTTAACGTAATAATGCTATTAATTCATTGTCTTAACCCAGTTATGCCGGTGGCACCAGGCACGTAGCCAGGGGAGGGGTCCATGGGGTCCGGACCCCTCCCGAAATGTTTTCAATTATAATATAATTTTTAGTGATTACAGTATAAAATATCCACTTTTTAACATATTTATATATTTCTAAATTTTGTGGGACTGAACATCATAAAAAAATATCCCATATGGAAAATTGGCTTATGACAAAAGGCTCAAGTTTTAACCAAGAAAAACAATTTTAAAGATACAAATGGTAAAAAAAATAGTTCTTCTAATTAGTCTCCCCTACACTGTATGCATTTTCGCCACCTCCCGGCATGCTTTTGGATATCAATTTCGTAAAAATCTCGCGGCTTTTCACGGACCCATTCTCGCACAAACAATTTTACTTAGTTTTTGAAACTTTCAATGGACCAAATAAGTAATAATAAGTCTGAATCATATATGGAAGGAGTTCCAGTATTTTCCATCTTAATTCGTTCAATGCTGTAGAAGATGTGTACAAACTTCCCAGCGCCTGAATTTATACTTAATATTCAGAAGTTTTAGCACTCATCTGCCTGAGATTTTCGGTAGCCTAGCCGCTCATGAATATTTTCCCAATACTACTTACGTTTATGCCCAAGTCCCCAGTAATATAGCGTACACTACTTCGTCGGTCATCCAAAATGAGTTTTTCAACGGTGGCGCGCTTACGTTTTCATCGGTGACACTAGGTGGCGCGCATCTGGCTACTTTCCCTCAACTTTTCGGCCTTTTCAGAACATTCATACACATGGGTTTTAGAGAGGCACTTATTCTGGAACTTCTCTAGTACGTTTTGATAAGTTTGCGCGGATTTTATATTTGCTTTGACTAAAAAACAAATAATGATGCGTTCTGCAAGAGGCACTGGTACATCCTTTTCACTCATGATGGTTAAATTTACACTAAAAAATCAGGTTACGCAGTTCCAGCTATTCTCAACGTTTCATAACAGACCAGTCTAATATTTAGTGTATCCACTTTTTCAACAATAAATTTGTCGCGCGTCTGAAAATTCCGTTGGACCCCTCCCGAAACAAAATCCTGGCAACGTCCCTGGGTGGCACCCTAAAATCTAAAGTAAAGTATGTTTTAGTTAACTTGTATTCCCTTATTTATAAGAAAACTGGGAAGGAAATTTATTCCCACTTATAATCTACGCTACAAATAAAACGCATTAATTTAAGCGAAAAACCGTATAATAATAATAATAATAATAATAATAGTATCTCTAAATATAATAGTATCTCTAAATATTTCTGTATATATACACGGAGAGAAATGAATCGTCAAAACAAACGGAAAATCACATTAAGCTGAACGATTTTTCGTTTAATATGGCGCCTAACGCAAAAACGTTTAATACAACAATAGTAGCGCGTTTGAATTAAACCCGTAAGAAATAAACGCTTTCGCATTTATATTGACCAGTTTCGCGTTTATTTTGAATCAGTGGTATATTCATTTTTAAACGTTTTTTTCGTTCACTTCGAAAGTCTTCGCATTCAAACTGACGTTCAAACGAAATTGTCAATATGAACATTAAAACGTTACACTGAACCAAATGTTTTTTTTTCAATTTTTTTTTAATAAAAAAAGGTTCTGGAGTTTAGCATTGAATTTAGGCCGGTACAAGTTTTGCACACATTTCTTTTGCCTATAAACGCATTATAAAGCATAAAGCATCATAAATTGTACCTACCTAGCTGCAATGGGATTCGATCCCGGGACCCTATGATTTCAAGACCTACACCCTACCTACTACACCAACCAGACAATACGTGATGAAGGTTTCTAGCCACACATAAAGTATTAGTCTATATGTATATGCATTTGTTTTGACTGCAAACACGTTCGCATTGACATTGACGTTCAATGCTCGGTGTGGTCAAAATGACTATGTGCGTGTTCGTTTTAAACGGTCACACATTGTTCGTTGCGAAGAAAGTGAATGGTAAAATGACTGCGTGTGCGTTCAAATCAAACGATAAATGCAATTAAAATGAACATCAAATTTTTTTATTGAAATTGGTTTACGGAAACGGTCAAAATGATTGCTTTAGCATTTAAACTGAACGGAAACCCTTTCAATTGCATATTGGTCAAATCGAACGTTATTTTTAAACGCACGAGTTTTTGCACGTTTAGGTAAATTCGTTTGAATCAAATGCTTTTCATTTAAAAAAACGGAATATACTTACATATATTGAACGGAATTGATTGAACTCGTCATTTAAACACGGTGCGCGTTTGAAATGAACGGGTGTTTTTCACTCCGTGTATATTACATGACTATTGGCTTGGTTAGCATTCATGCAGAGGGTTTTGCTACTATTCTAGCACTGTACATACACCCTCTTCAGTGCGCTATAGACTAGTTGCACGAAGTTTAGCTCTGCTATTATACATTTTATTACTTACAAAGTTAACAAAAAAATCGCGGTTGCAATGTCTGTCCATCCTGGATAAAATCATTACCACGGCCGGTGTCGTGCTATTTTTTTTTTTCATTTTTTATAACAATGGCCCATACTCCCGACTTCTGGGTCCAAGCATGTAGTGGGTATTGCTTCTACTATTGTGAGGTGTTGAGAAGCGATAGCTTTAATTTGGGTCAAATACTTTTCAGTTGCAATATGTGTGTGTGTCTTCTTAAAGCAGTACTTCCCAACCGGTGGGGCGTGGCGGTTGGCAAAGGGGGCGTGGGCTTAACTCGAGTGTTTTTGTGATGGATTATATTACAACGGCGATGAACTGGTAAAATTCTTTAAATCATGAACAAAATTTCTGAATTGCTGCAACCACAATATATTAGTGAGAAGCCTCTGTCCAAAGTCTGTTTGATGATGATCGCTGAAATTGTCTTAGGAATAGAGGCCGAGAGAAAAACCGGGAGGGCACTACCTGTTAAACTTGAATGAAATTGAAATGATGCTTCATAAAATATGTACATGTAGTCACTCAATGATTTCAATTTTGCTTGTTGATGCACCGCTGAGCCAAAAAATTGACCTCGCCAGGGAAAATGAGTTTTTGGTCTGAAACCGGATCTTCAGGCAACATTTTCAGCGCCCAATCACCGTCTTATGATCATGATCATGCGGCCTCAATTCTTGACCCAATGTAGTAGGGATGTAGGGCCAAATCTAGCTCTCCGGCAATATCCAATTCAGCTGTGGCTGCTACGGTTGCTACGTATTCTTCACTTCGTATCAGTAAAACTCAAACGTTGCCATGGTGTGCCGAATTGCCCGCGCACTGAAGCCTTGTTATATAGTTTAATGGTGCAATCAATTCAATATTCAAATGAGCTAAAAGTAAGCGTTTGAAACTGCTCATAAATTTAAATTGCGAAAATAGTATCCAAGCTGATCTGATTAGTCCAAAATCTCTATGAGATTTGTCCAATGATACAAATGACTCTCATTATTTGTCAACATGGGGAATTCTTAGCAAAAGAAAAAGAATGAACTGAAAATGCCTTCTTCCGTTTTTGAGCGAAATTTTCGTTGGGGGCGCCATATTCTGCTAACCTTGCAAGGGGGGCATGTACTGAAAAAGGTTGGGAACCCCTAAAGGATCTGCAAGGGGGATATATAGAAGAGACCACCGAGATTCAGTCAAGAATACACAACCTCATGTGTGGGACTCCTATGTTGCACCACCGCAAGAAGTCGGGCCAATCTTACCGCTTTTTCACCGGCCCTCTCTTGTCTACCGAACGTGATGGCTTTGATGCCCGATCTTCGTCGCACTACATACTTTATTTTCACACCATACAAGAAAACAGTAATAAAACGAGATCGAGGCTAATTTCGGGCGCGGCCGAAGTTTGGATACCCTTCGCTCCACTCGGGCTAAAAGTTTTTTCGGGCGTACCTATGACTTGTGTTCAGTCCTCCCCGCTTCCATGCTTTTCCTTGAATTTTCACATAAGTGCCGTGGCGAAGATTTATTGGGGGAAGCGGGGGACGTGGGTTTCTTTTAAGAACCAAAAAGAGGGGGGAGGGTATGTTTGTGGCATCAATTAAAACACTTTTAATTTGGCGGACAAATAAAAAAGTTTTTCTTCGAAGAAACTAATTTGGGGGTTGGGTTTATATGCCAGCCCCATGGCCCCATGACCCCATGATCCGATTTAATTCATTTTTGCATAAATGTTTTGTAACATCAATAAAAATACATTTCCATGAGGTTTGGTTGAAATTTGTGTCCAAATAAAAAAGTATTTTTAGAAGAACCTAATTTTGGGGGTTAGGTTTGAATGGCAGCCCCACGACCCCATAGTCCGATTTCATTTATTTTCACGTTTGCTATGTAGCATCAACAGAAATATAATTTTCTGAGGTTTGATTGAAATTGGTGTGCAAATAAAAACATTTTTCTTAGAAAAATTTGATTTGGGGGGGCTAGGTTTGTATGGTAGCCCCACGACCACATGGTCCGACTCCATCTATTCATACATATGTTCTGTGTCATCAATAGAAACACATTTGTGTGAAGTTTGGTAGAAATTAATGTATAAATAAAAAAAATCTTAGATGAACTTAATTTGGGGAGGGAAGTTTGTATGGCAGCCCCATGACCCCATGGTCCGATTAGGTCCATTTTTACATATCTTTTGTGGTATCACTAGAAACATATTTGTGCGAAATTTGATTGAAATCAATGATAAAATAAAGAAAATTCTTAGAAGAACCTAATTTGGGGGACTAGGTTTGTATGGCAGCATCACGACCCCATTGTCCGATTTGGTCTATTTTTACATATGTTATGTGTTACCAATTAAAACACATTTACGTGGAATTTGATTGAAATTGGTGCATAAATAAAAGTTTTTTTTAAGAAGAACCTAGTTTTGGGGGTTAGGTTTGTATGGCAGCCCCACGGCCCCCTTGTCGGATTTTAGCGATTCAAACATACAAACTGCTTGCAACAAAAAGAAGCATGTGTGCAAAATTTCAGCTCCATAGCTTTTAAACTGGCCGAGCAAAACGCGTCGCAACAGACGGACAGACTGACGTGGCCCCCAATCGACTCCCCAAGTCATGCTGATCATATATGTATACTTTTTATATGGTCGGAGATGCTTCCTTAAATGCGTTACAAACTTCATGACAAAGTTAATATACCCTTTTCGCTTAATAAGCGAAGGGTATAAAAATAAGCATATTACGTTATAACGAGACCGAGGCTAATTTCGGGCGCGGCCGACATTTGGATACACTTCGCTCTCCTCCGGGCTAAAAGTTTTTTCGGGTGCACCTACGACTTGTATTTCCCCCCCCCCCCCATTCTTTAACTTCCGTCTTCACAAAAGTTCCGTTGCGTCGACAAAACAATATTTGTGTGGGGTTTGCTTGGAATAAGTGATCAAATAAATATATTTACTCATAAAATTTTATTGGGGGATGCGGGAGCATGGCCCCATGGTTCGATCCCATTTTTTTTTACCTGTTTAGTTGCTTTGATTAACACACATAAATTAGGTTAAAAGGTTTTGTTTTGGTGCAAAAAATGTTTCTTAGAAGAACCAAAATGGGGGGGGGGGGGTTGGGTTTGTATGGCAGCCCCATGACTCCATGGTCCGATTTGATGCATTCTCACATATGTTTTGTGTCATCAATAGAAATACATTTCTGTGAAATTTGGTTGAAATTGATGCACAAATAAAAAAGTTTTTCTTAGAAGAAACTAATTTGGGGGGTTAGGTTTGTATAGCAGCCCCATGACCCCATAGTCCGATTTAATCCACTCTTAGATATGTTTTGTGTCATAAATAGAAACACATTCGTGTGAAATTTGGTTGAAATTGCTGCACAAATAAAAAAGTTTTTCTCAGAAGAACCTAATTTGTTGGGTTGCACTTGTATGGCAGCCCCATGACCCCATGGTCCGATTTGATCCATTCTTAGATATGTTTTGTGCTATAAATAGAAACACATTTCTGTGAAATTTGTTTGAAATTGCTGCACAAATAAAAAAGTTTTTCTCAGAAGAACCTGATTTGGAGACTTGGATTTGTATGGCAGCCCCATCACCCCATGGTCCGATTTGGCCCGTTCTTAGATATCTTTTGTGTTATCACTAGAAACACATTTGAGTGAAGTTTGGTTGAAATTGATGCACAAATAAAAAAGTTTTTCTTAGAAGAACCCAATTTGGGGAGTTGGGTTTGTATGACAGCCCCATGACCCCATTGTCCGATTGTACCGATTCAAACACACAAACTGCCTGCAGCAAAAAGAAGCATTTGTGCAAAATTTCAGCTTCATAGCTTTGAAATTGGCTGAGTAAAACGCGTAGCAACAGACGGACAGACAGACAGACGGACATCGTCCAATCGACTCCCCATGTTATTATTAGAGATGTAACGGATGTTGTTTAGCGGATGAGGATGCGGATGCAAAATAGTATAAGATTGAGGATGCGGTTGCGGATGCGGATATTCATGGAGACATTTTTGAGGATGCGGATGAGGGTGCGGATGAGGATAAGATCGAATATGTAAAAAAAAATACATATTTAGGTTTCATACTTTTCATGAGGATGGAAAAAAATTAAATTCCTCTTATTATACATACAAAGTTGCATACGTCCTTACTTCGCTACACCTTAAAAAAATAGCGCTTCACCACCTCAGCCCAATTCATTCAAAACAAAACCACTCAAAAACTAGTCACAAAACTGCGAACTGTTGTGCTGACCGACAAACTGAAGTTCAGTTGTGTATACGATACAGAATACAATTTGTCTCAATGCATGTCTTTATAGTTATGTTTGAAATACATATTACGCAGCAGCAGCATCGCGAAATGTCAAGCGCAATGCATTCTATTCTATATTGCTGACAAAAATGCTGGGCAGAAAGCTCGGCATTCAGCATATTTGTCAGCTATAAAATTCTGCCCATGCTGCTGCTTCTGCGCGATATGTATTTCAAGCATTACAATGTAACGTGCACGTGAGTGGCAAGGGAAGAATGGGGTTATGGGTTCAATGTTGGTTGGATGCAAGTTTTTTTTATTTTTGTTCAGATTCTCTTGTCTTTTTTATAAGAAAAGTTTGCTTAATTCAAGGTTACTTTTCCTTAAAGCGCTGCTATTGGCATTTCACTTGGATCAGTGTGACTAATTCTCAAATAAAGAGAAATATTTCTTGGCTGTTTTTTGTTGTCTTTTTTTCTGGATTTGAGCCGTATTTTCTTTACTTTAGCAGGCGATTTGGTTCAGTGAAATATCCGCTAATTGTCTGCATACAAAAATGAGGATTGCGGATGAGGATGCGGATGTAAATATTGGTAAGATGAGGATGAGAATGCGGAGTTTAATTTTTATGCGAATAATCCGCGATTGCGGATGCGGATGCGGACATCCTTTACATCTCTAGTTATTATTATGTTATGATCATATATGTATACTTATTATATGGTCGGAGATGCTTCCTTCAATGCGTTACAAACTTCATGACAAAGTTAATATACCCTTCGTTGAATCTACGAGCGAAGGGTATAAAAATGTGCACACACTTTTGTCACAACAAAAAAAAATTAATTTCAAAACGTCAAATCCGATTGTAAATGTCCGTGCGTATCGCCGTCGGTGAAAAGCGATCATACTGATTAGGTATCGCGCCACAACTCTTGCACTAGGCCTGTTCCAAAAACCGGGATCCCGGTACAAAACCGGTGTTCACTTGGTACCGGACCCGATATTCTAAATTACCGATATCCCGGTTTTTTTGGTACCGAGTTAAAAAAACCGACCGACGAGTCGGTTTTTTGGTACCGAGTGAAAAAGAACGATTCATTTCAACCATGAGCCGGTTTTTTCAGGTACTCAAAAAACCGGCTTATGGTTAAAAAAAACCGTCGGTACTGAAAAAAAACCTGAGTCAGGGAAACCGCTTGTGGTACCGGGTATTGAAAAAAACCGAAACCCGGTACTGAAATCTCGGTACCGAACAAGCCTATCTTGCACGACTCTCGTGCCGTCTATAGCGATCAAACTCGTAAAAATCATACTATGTAGAGTAGGACTCTTTCGAAAAATGGAACACACCTACCCAATACAATACGGACTACAAATACGGGCGTCCTCTAAGGAAACGCTTCGCAACGTGTATTGATTGTAATTCAACGAGATCGGATTCTTCCGATGAGTAATATCGTATATGTATTAAACACGCAAGTTTATCTGTCGAAGACACTCGGAGGACGACAATTTTGTCGCCGTTTTGTAAAGAAACACGGGGATTTTACACGCACGATTTGTGTTCTGTTTGCAACACACCGAACCGCGATGCCAACAAGATTTTCGGCTTTCTTCCACATTAAAAAAGGGAATAAAAAGTAAAAGTACTTACAGTCTTTGTGGTATTATACTTCCCAATCGAGGCGCTTACCACTCTGTTGTTATTATTCGACATCCAAAATTTGCTTCATCATCATCAATGTGGCACGATAGCCCGACGTCGGGCCTTGGCCGCCTGAATCGTTGACCTCCAATTGTCGCGGTTACGTGACCTTGTCCTCCAGTTTCGGAAGCCCAGCAGCTGGTGGGCGTCTTCACCTACGGAGTTCTCCCAGCGAACTCTCGGTCGTCCACGCAACCTCGCTCCGTCAATTCGTTGTGCGTTCATAACTTTCTTTGGCATGCGATTGTCGTCCATCCGTTGTACATGCCCCGCCCATTGTAGACGTTGAAGCTTCACGATTTTCGATACTTCCAGCTCATCGTACAATTGATACAACTCATGGTTGTATCGGATACGCCATTGGTCTCGCTCGCGAACGGAGGCTTGGGTAAGGGTCCATGTTTCGCAGCCATAACATAGCACGGGTCGGATGATCGTTTTGTACACGCGGAGCTTCGTGTTCCTGTGCGCAAGTTTCGAATTAATTATAGGGAGGACCGAGAAATATGTCTTCTTGGCTAGTTGTATCTGTCGCTTAATTTCGTCGGTTTCGTTGGCGTCCTTTGATAAGTTACAACCCAGATAGTTGAAGTTGTCTACATACTCGATATTAAGGTCCCCCACTGAGATGCTTGAATTTGCTGGCGTCCTTGTTTTCGATTGCATCATGGCCTTTGTTTTGCTTTCGTTGATATGTAGTCCAACTTCCTTTGCGGCGTTATTGAGGTTATGCAGGAGGCTTTCTGCATCACCCAACCTTCGAGGCATGATGTTGATATCGTCGGCGTACGCTAGTAATTGAGTCGACTTGATGAGTAGCGTTCCGCTGCTGTCCATATTCATGGCTCGAATTACATACTCCAAAGCCAGGTTGAGCGTCGGCGCCAGCCCGTCGCCCAGCTTGAGTCCAGTACGAGTTTCAAATAGGTCAGTGAGTTGATTCTGAACTCTGACCTGCGAGACGGTATTAGTCATCGTCATCCTTGTGAGTCGCACTAACTTTGCCGGTATACCAAAATTCAGCATAATGTTGTACAGTACACTTCGATCGATACTGTCGTATGCCTGCTTGAAGTCGAAAAAGATTTGGTATACGTCGATGTTATATTCCCAGCACTTTTGGAGTAGTAGCTTCACTGTGAAAAGCTGATCGGTCGTTGAGCGACCAGGTCTGAAGCCGCCTTGATACTCGCCAATGATTCGTTCGGCGTACGGATTAATTCTCTTTTCAAGAATTTTAGATAATATCTTATAGGCCGTACAAACTAATGATATGCCTCTGTAATTCTCACACTTCAGCTTGTCACCCTTTTTGTGGATTGGGCAGATTATGCTTTTGCGCCAATCTTCGGCGATTACCTCGTCGTTCCATATTTTCAGCAGTAGCACATGTACAGTGTTGGTCAGGCACGTTCCACCATGCTTCAGCAGTTCTGCTGGGATCTCGTCAGCGCCGGGCGCTTTATTATTTTGGAGCGACTGTATGGCAAGACTCACCTCCTCTACTGTTGGGGGTAGAACGGGAGGGCCTGGTTCGGCTAACTGCTCAAGAGCTGGCTCCGCGGGGGATGTTGATGGTGCATTGAGAAGCTCTTCAAAATGCGAGGCCCATAGTTTGTTGACGCTTTCGATGTCGCTGATGATGTTACCATCCTTGTCCTTACATAGGCTGGTCCTGGGTTGATATCCGTTCTTGATATTATTTATAAGTTTGTACGCCTGTCTAATGTTCTTACTGGCTAATCTTTGGTTTATTTGCTGCAACTGCTCGTCAAAATGTTTGCGTTTCTAACGTCTAATTAACCTATTAGATACTCGCCGAAGTTCGTTGTATCTTTCTTAAAAAAAATTTGCTTGATGATAGCTATTATCGAAAGTGGAGGCGTAAAGCGAAAAAAAATGTTACGCTATGCTCGTGAAATCCCCATTCCATTGTATTCCTACATTTGCGGAGGATTCTTGTTCGACACCCGTACGCACACGCCAATTGAATCCACTCAGTGCTGCTGAAGTCCTGCTGGTTTGTTTGCTGATGAACTAGCTTAATCCTGGCGATCGTCCAATTTTCAATCTCACCGTGACCGCCCGCCACGAGTTCGTTATCAACAATGGATGTAAACTCTGCACGATCTCTTTGCATAAGATCACTCGAAAAGAAAATCGACCGTACGTGAAGTTTGAATCGCGCCGCGATTACTGCAATTGGACTGTCCAGCCAGCAAGGTCGTAACTCCCTTGTGTTTGTTTGCACTCAGCACAATACTACCTGTCCAAACGGCGCGAGGAGATTCTCACGCAGGAAACTTGTAGAGGTTAGGGCCAAAATGAACCATTTTTTTTCCAAGGTCCACACGAGGCTAATTGCCGCCCGAAAGGCGCTCGATCCCCGTCTCCTAGCGATGGTCCTGCTGCAGATGATTTTACCGTCGGGAAAAAATGAAGCGAGAAGAACGAACCAGCAACATGTTTCATCGTTCGTGCCTCGCTCCAATTCGCCTCGCTAGCGGGACGATCAGTTTTCGCTCGTTCGCTCTATTGCCATAGATTAAGCAAAAGACCAGGAAGTAGTACATGAAATTGGGTGTCATGGGAAATTAAGCCGTGTAGCCATTACAAGTGTTTACAAGAAGTTAAGTAACGTGAATGCATTAATGCATTAATTCTGTTTTGCGAGGCCTTGGCAATACTAAGAGTTGCCGATCGGTGCATTTATGGGCAATGTTCACGTGGATAACGTCGAGATACAGCAACAATTCATTATCCTACCTGATGATAAGACCGAACACGACGGTCTGGGATACGGTTTTGTGTCAAAGTTCTGACTTACGTTGGATGAAGAAGGTGTGTTCGACTTACTACTCAATATGCACGGGACGGATCAGCTGCGCATGGTGAGCTAAGTATGAATAGTATAGTGCAGACACCAACTGATATAAACATTTCTCCGCAGTTCAAGGCGCTGACTGTTGACTAGGAACAAGTGCGCTTCTTCGACTTAATTTCCTAAATCATCACTAAGCAAAAGAAGAGACTGTCTTGAACAGTGTTTCCTTTACAGGTTATGAAAGGGTCTTACTACTTCATCACTCATAGAAGATATGAAATCGGTCTCCATCTCACAACACTCGGTCGGTTGCAATTTTCAATACTCCTCAATCTTCACTCTCTATTTATAAAAACTCTCCGTTACTTAGAGCTATGAGAAACTACGACCAATTGGAGATTGGTCCGCTACCTTCTTCTTTTATACTAAAAAACACCTTACTACAAAAACATTAATTATTTTTCATTGAACTTTTTGGATTTTAATTGTTTTTTTTTAACTTTTAGAATTGTAGTTTGAACTTATTTTTTTATTTAAATATTTTTTTTTCTTTTCTTTGTAATTTTGTTATCTTTATTTTTATAAGTTTGTTTATCCTTTTATTTATACCTTTTTTCCACACTTTGAATTCTTTACATTACATGTTTTGGGAATTTATTCCCGTTTTGTAATATTTAGTATTAAATAAATAAGTAAATCATATCCTTAAGCCTACTCGATTTCGTTAAGTGCACGTGTTAAAATTTAAACCAAAATCATCGAACTTCTAGACTATGGAATACGCTTAGACCAATTAAAAAGTGTCCCAACATCTGGGTAGATATCCAATTTATCTATATATACAGTGGTGGATCGTACAGGGCAGGGAGGGAGGGAGTGCCTGCATAGATGAGTTGTTTTAGCATTTTAAGTTGAGGTTACAGAAGCAACAAATTTTTATAGGCCTCCCTCCCGAATGCGTTCCCGTTATGAAGAAATACACGAAAAGCCGGAAAATACCGTTATTGTACGGTTCGGACCCTCATAGCGCCCTTATCATTTCACGTATCGATCTGAAATTCGGATAGTTAGTTAAACGTTGTATAAGCTACAAATTCGTCAAATAAGAGATTTCGGTGCACGTTATAGAGATATTCCCCAAAAACTGCTCAATTGAATGTTTGGACCCTCATAACTTCGTTAGGGGTGCTCCCATCTTTGGGGACTTTTGGTGTCTTACTAACAGCCACAGAAGTTACAAATTTCTGGTAGAAGACAATAGAACACACTCCCCCGTCTTCACGAAAAACCCCAAAATACACCTTTTTTAAGGTTTGAACCTCCATAGCGCCCTTAAGGCTGCACCTATTGATATGAGATTGGCCGCTTTCTTCAAGACTCCATAGGGTACAAATTTGCGATACAAAAGTTTTTAGTACGAGTTACGGTTATAGAGATTTTCGTGAAACATTGTTAACCCTCGGATGGTTCAGTGGGGTCTGACAGACCCCAGAGAAATTTAAATCTTAAAATTTTCATAGAAAAACCTGTTGAATGGTATTTTGATGCAAATGTAATTTAAGTACATATGTATGTGTCACATACGTTCATTTCAAAATGCGAGGCCCATCGTTTGTTGACGCTTTCGATGTCGCTGATGATGTTACCATCCTTGTCCTTACATAGGCTTGTCCTGGGTTGATATCCGTTCTTGATATTATTTATAAGTTTGTACGCCTGTCTAATGTTCTTACTGGCTAATCTTTGGTTTATTTGCTGCAACTGCTCGTCAAAATGTTTGCGTTTCTAACGTCTAATTAACCTATTAGATACTCGCCGAAGTTCGTTGTATCTTTCTTAAAAAAAATTTGCTTGATGATAGCTATTATCGAAAGTGGAGGCGTAAAGCGAAAAAAAATGTTACGCTATGCTCGTGAAATCCCCATTCCATTTTATTCCTACATTTGTGGAGGATTCTTGTTCGACACCCGTACGCACACGCCAATTGAATCTACTCAGTGCTGCTGAAGTCCTGCTGGTTTGTTTGCTGATGAACTAGCTTAATCCTGGCGATCGTCCAATTTTCAATCTCACCGTGACCGCCCGCCACGAGTTCGTTATCAACAATGGATGTAAACTCTGCACGATCTCTTTGCATAAGATCACTCGAAAAGAAAATCGACCGTACGTGAAGTTTGAATCGCGCCGCGATTACTGCAATTGGACTGTCCAGCCAGCAAGGTCGTAACTCCCTTGTGTTTGTTTGCACTCAGCACAATACTACCTGTCCAAACGGCGCGACGAGATTCTCACGCAGGAAACTTGTAGAGGTTAGGGCCAAAATGAACCCTTTTTTTTCCAAGGTCCACACGAGGCTAATTGCCGCCCGAAAGGCGCTCGATCCCCGTCTCCTAGCGATGGTCCTGCTGCAGATGATTTTACCGTCGGGAAAAAATGAAGCGAGAAGAACGAACCAGCAACATGTTTCATCGTTCGTGCCTCGCTCCAATTCGCCTCGCTAGCGGGACGATCAGTTTTCGCTCGTTCGCTCTATTGCCATAGATTAAGCAAAAGACCAGGAAGTAGTACATGAAATTGGGTGTCATGGGAAATTAAGCCGTGTAGCCATTACAAGTGTTTACAAGAAGTTAAGTAACGTGAATGCATTAATGCATTAATTCTGTTTTGCGAGGCCTTGGCAATACTAAGACGTTGCCGATCGGTGCATTTATGGGCAATGTTCACGTGGATAACGTCGAGATACAGCAACAATTCATTATCCTACCTGATGATAAGACCGAACACGACGGTCTGGGATACGGTTTTGTGTCAAAGTTCTGACTTACGTTGGATGAAGAAGGTGTGTTCGACTTACTACTCAATATGCACGGGACGGATCAGCTGCGCATGGTGAGCTAAGTATGAATAGTATAGTGCAGACACCAACTGATATAAACATTTCTCCGCAGTTCAAGCCGCTGACTGTTGACTAGGAACAAGTGCGCTTCTTCGACTTAATTTCCTAAATCATCACTAAGCAAAAGAAGAGACTGTCTTGAACAGTGTTTCCTTTACAGGTTATGAAAGGGTCTTACTACTTCATCACTCATAGAAGATATGAAATCGGTCTCCATCTCACAACACTCGGTCGGTTGCAATTTTCAATACTCCTCAATCTTCACTCTCTATTTATAAAAACTCTCCGTTACTTAGAGCTATGAGAAACTACGACCAATTGGAGATTGGTCCGCTACCTTCTTCTTTTATACTAAAAAACACCTTACTACAAAAACATTAATTATTTTTCATTGAACTTTTTGGATTTTAATTGTTTTTTTTTTTAACTTTTAGAATTGTAGTTTGAACTTATTTTTTTATTTAAATATTTTTTTGTCTTTTCTTTGTAATTTTGTTATCTTTATTTTTATAAGTTTGTTTATCCTTTTATTTATACCTTTTTTCCACACTTTGAATTCTTTACATTACATGTTTTGGGAATTTATTCCCGTTTTGTAATATTTAGTATTAAATAAATAAGTAAATCATATCCTTAAGCCTACTCGATTTCGTTAAGTGCACGTGTTAAAATTTAAACCAAAATCATCGAACTTCTAGACTATGGAATACGCTTAGACCAATTAAAAAGTGTCCCAACATCTGGGTAGATATCCAATTTATCTATATATACAGTGGTGGATCGTACAGGGCAGGGAGGGAGGGAGTGCCTGCATAGATGAGTTGTTTTAGCATTTTAAGTTGAGGTTACAGAAGCAACAAATTTTTATAGGCCTCCCTCCCGAATGCGTTCCCGTTATGAAGAAATACACGAAAAGCCGGAAAATACCGTTATTGTACGGTTCGGACCCTCATAGCGCCCTTATCATTTCACGTATCGATCTGAAATTCGGATAGTTAGTTAAACGTTGTATAAGCTACAAATTCGTCAAATAAGAGATTTCGGTGCACGTTATAGAGATATTCCCCAAAAACTGCTCAATTGAATGTTTGGACCCTCATAACTTCGTTAGGGGTGCTCCCATCTTTGGGGACTTTTGGTGTCTTACTAACAGCCACAGAAGTTACAAATTTCTGGTAGAAGACAATAGAACACACTCCCCCGTCTTCACGAAAAACCCCAAAATACACCTTTTTTAAGGTTTGAACCTCCATAGCGCCCTTAAGGCTGCACCTATTGATATGAGATTGGCCGCTTTCTTCAAGACTCCATAGGGTACAAATTTGCGATACAAAAGTTTTTAGTACGAGTTACGGTTATAGAGATTTTCGTGAAACATTGTTAACCCTCGGATGGTTCAGTGGGGTCTGACAGACCCCAGAGAAATTTAAATCTTAAAATTTTCATAGAAAAACCTGTTGAATGGTATTTTGATGCAAATGTAATTTAAGTACATATGTATGTGTCACATACGTTCATTTCAAAATGCGAGGCCCATCGTTTGTTGACGCTTTCGATGTCGCTGATGATGTTACCATCCTTGTCCTTACATAGGCTTGTCCTGGGTTGATATCCGTTCTTGATATTATTTATAAGTTTGTACGCCTGTCTAATGTTCTTACTGGCTAATCTTTGGTTTATTTGCTGCAACTGCTCGTCAAAATGTTTGCGTTTCTAACGTCTAATTAACCTATTAGATACTCGCCGAAGTTCGTTGTATCTTTCTTAAAAAAAATTTGCTTGATGATAGCTATTATCGAAAGTGGAGGCGTAAAGCGAAAAAAAATGTTACGCTATGCTCGTGAAATCCCCATTCCATTTTATTCCTACATTTGTGGAGGATTCTTGTTCGACACCCGTACGCACACGCCAATTGAATCTACTCAGTGCTGCTGAAGTCCTGCTGGTTTGTTTGCTGATGAACTAGCTTAATCCTGGCGATCGTCCAATTTTCAATCTCACCGTGACCGCCCGCCACGAGTTCGTTATCAACAATGGATGTAAACTCTGCACGATCTCTTTGCATAAGATCACTCGAAAAGAAAATCGACCGTACGTGAAGTTTGAATCGCGCCGCGATTACTGCAATTGGACTGTCCAGCCAGCAAGGTCGTAACTCCCTTGTGTTTGTTTGCACTCAGCACAATACTACCTGTCCAAACGGCGCGACGAGATTCTCACGCAGGAAACTTGTAGAGGTTAGGGCCAAAATGAACCCTTTTTTTTCCAAGGTCCACACGAGGCTAATTGCCGCCCGAAAGGCGCTCGATCCCCGTCTCCTAGCGATGGTCCTGCTGCAGATGATTTTACCGTCGGGAAAAAATGAAGCGAGAAGAACGAACCAGCAACATGTTTCATCGTTCGTGCCTCGCTCCAATTCGCCTCGCTAGCGGGACGATCAGTTTTCGCTCGTTCGCTCTATTGCCATAGATTAAGCAAAAGACCAGGAAGTAGTACATGAAATTGGGTGTCATGGGAAATTAAGCCGTGTAGCCATTACAAGTGTTTACAAGAAGTTAAGTAACGTGAATGCATTAATGCATTAATTCTGTTTTGCGAGGCCTTGGCAATACTAAGACGTTGCCGATCGGTGCATTTATGGGCAATGTTCACGTGGATAACGTCGAGATACAGCAACAATTCATTATCCTACCTGATGATAAGACCGAACACGACGGTCTGGGATACGGTTTTGTGTCAAAGTTCTGACTTACGTTGGATGAAGAAGGTGTGTTCGACTTACTACTCAATATGCACGGGACGGATCAGCTGCGCATGGTGAGCTAAGTATGAATAGTATAGTGCAGACACCAACTGATATAAACATTTCTCCGCAGTTCAAGCCGCTGACTGTTGACTAGGAACAAGTGCGCTTCTTCGACTTAATTTCCTAAATCATCACTAAGCAAAAGAAGAGACTGTCTTGAACAGTGTTTCCTTTACAGGTTATGAAAGGGTCTTACTACTTCATCACTCATAGAAGATATGAAATCGGTCTCCATCTCACAACACTCGGTCGGTTGCAATTTTCAATACTCCTCAATCTTCACTCTCTATTTATAAAAACTCTCCGTTACTTAGAGCTATGAGAAACTACGACCAATTGGAGATTGGTCCGCTACCTTCTTCTTTTATACTAAAAAACACCTTACTACAAAAACATTAATTATTTTTCATTGAACTTTTTGGATTTTAATTGTTTTTTTTTTAACTTTTAGAATTGTAGTTTGAACTTATTTTTTTATTTAAATATTTTTTTGTCTTTTCTTTGTAATTTTGTTATCTTTATTTTTATAAGTTTGTTTATCCTTTTATTTATACCTTTTTTCCACACTTTGAATTCTTTACATTACATGTTTTGGGAATTTATTCCCGTTTTGTAATATTTAGTATTAAATAAATAAGTAAATCATATCCTTAAGCCTACTCGATTTCGTTAAGTGCACGTGTTAAAATTTAAACCAAAATCATCGAACTTCTAGACTATGGAATACGCTTAGACCAATTAAAAAGTGTCCCAACATCTGGGTAGATATCCAATTTATCTATATATACAGTGGTGGATCGTACAGGGCAGGGAGGGAGGGAGTGCCTGCATAGATGAGTTGTTTTAGCATTTTAAGTTGAGGTTACAGAAGCAACAAATTTTTATAGGCCTCCCTCCCGAATGCGTTCCCGTTATGAAGAAATACACGAAAAGCCGGGAAATACCGTTATTGTACGGTTCGGACCCTCATAGCGCCCTTATCATTTCACGCATCGATCTGAAATTCGGATAGTTAGTTAAACGTTGTATAAGCTACAAATTCGTCAAATAAGAGTTTTCGGTGCACGTTATAGAGATATTCCCCAAAAACTGCTCAATTGAATGTTTGGACCCTCATAACTTCGTTAGGGGTGCTCCCATCTTTGGGGACTTTTGGTGTCTTACTAACAGCCACAGAAGTTACAAATTTCTGGTAGAAGACAATAGAACACACTCCCCCGTCTTCACGAAAAACCCCAAAATACACCTTTTTTTAAGGTTTGAACCTCCATAGCGCCCTTAAGGCTGCACCTATTGATATGAGATTGGCCGCTTTCTTCAAGACTCCATAGGGTACAAATTTGCGATACAAAAGTTTTTAGTACGAGTTACGGTTATAGAGATTTTCGTGAAACATTGTTAACCCTCGGATGGTTCAGTGGGGTCTGACAGACCCCAGAGAAATTTAAATCTTAAAATTTTCATAGAAAAACCTGTTGAATGGTATTTTGATGCAAATGTAATATAAGTACATATGTGTCACATACTTTCATTTAAGCATGAATTTGTTTGAATTTGTGATTTTGTTAATAAGTTATAGCACTTTGAAAGTGCTCTGGGGTCTGTCAGACCCCACGAACCATTTACGTATGTCTTTTTTAGAAAAGTAAATTTTTCGTTCTGTGGGAAATTTCCAAAGTATGTTATAATAATAATAGTCGGGAACGGTTGAAACTTTGTAATTAGAGTACATTTGGGAAATTAGATATGTTAATTTTGAAAGAAATGGAAAATTTAGGGTGTTTTGAATTAGGAGTTTTTAAATTTTTTACTCAATTCATTCAAAATTATGCCGTTTTTTACCTGGTTTTCATTTATGAGGATCTCATTTCACTATTGTGTCATTTCCTTTTATGAGCGTAATAATTTTACATAATACATAAAGCTTCCTCAGCGAACTTGGCTATACACTTGTCGATCCTCTTCTAAGAAGGAGGAAATCAACGGGCAATATTCGCCGAAGCACAGTGCAAAATTTCGAAGACACTTTGTGCATTGTTCAGCTTGAATAGCAAGAATACTTATACTATATAGTTCAATTATACTTTTGATAAAGTTTTTATATGGAAATGTATGAATATATTTTTTTTATAAAAATTACACCAAAATTTTCAGCCGTGTAGGAACTATCCGTGGCATAGAGCCGGGAAGTGATCAATCGATTAATTAAAATGAAGCAACAAAAGTAAGCAGGAAGGTATGATTATTTGTTATTTCCATATGTACTACACTAGCTTCAAATCTATAGTATCTGCAATACCTTTTAAAACTAGTCCTAGATGGTAAGCTGAAGCAACATGCTTTAACAAATCAATTGCGAAATAGAAATGAAAAGGATTTTACTTTCACTACAAGTTTAGTGAAATTGTATGTTGTGAATTTCATTGTATGATTTTGTTCAATTCATTGCACATTTTTCTCTCCGTGTATGGTGTGCAAAAAGTTTGATGTGCTCACAGGGGGGGGGGGTAGCGATTGGAAAATTGAATTTTTAAGATCGATCCAGTAGTTTTTGAGCCAAAGCGTTACAAACATTCCCATATATAGTCTAAGAAAATTGGGCGAAAATATGGACATCGAACGGCAAAAATGCTACAACGGAAATTTTTTCGGAATATGGTTGGTGATGGTCCCCAGATTATGGGATAATAAGTCCCAACCGATTGGGGTCTGCAACCTTATAAAAAGGGGGAAAGGAGGGTAATTTTTAGTTTTTTTTTTTTCGATTATTTAAAAAATGGCAAAAGATGCAGAAAAATGGTCTGAGGACGAAAATAACTACATAAAATTTCCTTTGCAATGATATATAAGACATTAGAATCGAATTGGAAAATTCGGTGCTAGACTAAAACTAAATTAGACTATTTTCCATTTTATACCTTTTTTAAAAGCTCCATGACTCTCGAAAAACAGCTAATTTAGCTACATACATATATACATACATCAGGAGTTTGTTCTACGCACTACTCATTTTATAAACTGTTGAACAAAGTTGTCGAGGGTCACTTTGTATAGGAGGTACCCTTAGTTTTCATCCGATTGGGCTGATTTTTGGTGGGTGGGTTGATTATAAGCTCCAATCGCAACAAACCGAAATTTAACTTTCTGCTCCAATATCGGGGGGAGTTATGGACAAGCTATTTTGTCTAATTCAAATGGGGGGATAATGGGGGTCCTTGATAGGAGCGACTGAATATCGCCCCAAAATGATTTTGAACTTGTTGTAAATACTTACACAAAATTTCATTGCTAAATTAGCTGTTTTTCGAGAGTTATAGAGCTTTTAAAAGCGGTCTAAAATGGAAAATAGTCTAATTTCTTTTTAGTCTAGCACCGAATTTCCCAATGAAATTCTAATGTGTTATATATCATTGCAAATTATATATTGTTTAGAAAAATGACCGCCCTTTCCCTCTTTTTAAAGAGCTGCGGGGCCGCAATCGGTTGGGACTTTTTATCCTATAATCTGGGAACCATCACCAACTATAATCCAAAAAAAATTCCGATGTAGGATTTTTGCCGACCAAATATTCTAATTTTTTTAGACTAATAAGCAATTTTATATAATTAGTATAGATGTACGTACTCGTATAAGAGACAAATCAAAACTGTAACTTTGACCCCTTGCCGCCGCTTTACAACTGAAACTTTGGAGAGCATATATAGGGGGGGTTCGAAACAGTTTTGCCAAATCACAAAACAAGATTTAAGCGCGAAACTCTATGCATTTTTTCACATTTTCCGCTGTATCTTTTTTTCTACTAGACGGATCGTAGCAAATGATAGCCTACTTTATCAATGGGAAAAGAGACCATGTCCCGAGATACTCTCTGCGAGGCTGTAGCCCTGTCAACATACAACAAGAACAACGAGAACTAGATTTTCGAAAACTAGGTCGCTCTTTTCGAAAGCCCTACTACGAAGTTCCCAGCTCGTCCTTTCGTATCAATGTTTCTAGATGGGGTTCTTCTCACCAGGGCTATCTTGTTCTTAACCTAAGTACCACTTTGGTAAGCAACAGGCGACATTTAGGCACCTTCCTTTTTTTAATGTCTAACAAAAATTTTGGTAAGAAAATAAACGCGAACACGTGGAGTCACTTGTCTCTTTTGTTGTTGCTGTATGAATTTTTGGTGTGATTTACACAATTTGCTTATATTCTGAAACATACAACCCTCCCCCCCAATTTGGTTTTTCGAAGAACAACTTTTTTATTTGTGCCCCAATTTCAACCAAACTCTGTAGAAATGTGTTTATATTGACAAATTACGTATTAATGCACCGGTTTAGCCAAGTATTAAGCAAAATATTATTTATTCCCGCAACCTCTATCTCCTTGACTATTAGTTTTATTAATTTATTTATTCACGCTATTCATTTCATATTTTTATCCTTCCAACATACTAAGCAGACAAGGGAAATCAAAGTAAATTATCCCAGTTGAAAACCAATTGGTAAAGAGATTTCTACAAATCACCTTCAATTACGCAAACAACTTATACGACTTACAGCTCCCACTACACCTACAGCACATATATTCGAAGTATCGTTAATGTACCTACCATTTACAAGAACTCAACGCTAGCATACTCGTGTAGCATACTTCGTCATTGTGTAGTACTTCAATAAAAACAAAGGGAAGACGACATACTTACTTCGTTATATACCTACCGAGCAGCTAAAGTATTCGATGAATCGTGTCTTTAGTAAACTTTTCCCCAGCAGCTATGAATATTTTCTGAAGCGTCCAATTGGTCATGGTTCATCTCATGAGACCACTTAATCCAAGTGTGAAAGTTGACCACATTTTCCCTTTTTATGTCCTTGATGGTTCCTCCCTTGAGACAGCTAAAATGTTGGGAACATTTTTATTTGTGCCATTGAGTACAACACAACTTGAGGCAGCATTAGTTGGTTCGGGATATATTCGTCCATACATAGAAAACGGAAAGGATACGTTATGCCGAATGTAAAAGGATGATGTTGTAGCATGCATTTCGTTGTTATTCTCTGTCTTTATCTTTTTTCCTTTTGAGTCTTAATGTCGTTCAAGCAATGGTCGTTGTATTTTTAGAGACAGCGGCTTTTTTTTTAAATTTCCTGTAAATGAAAGCAGTTAGGAAAAGAACAAAATTCAGAAAATGGCGAAATTGTTCCAGAAAAAGCGTAAAAATGTAGGTTTGACACCTGGAACGGCACGAAAATGTTCGTACTAAAAATAAATAACTACGTGCATCAGATGATCAGGAGTGCGTATTAACTATAGTCGTAGCTGTAGTCATCGCTGACTATTGTCGTAGTTATGAGCAGTGGCGCAACCACGGGAGGGGCTAAGGGGGCTAAAGCCCCTCCCAGACCCAGAAATTGAGAAAGGAAAAATTGCAGAATGAAACATGAAGCAATGAAGCAGATTTTCTGAAAATGTGACTTTTTTTTTCCCGTAAATTATTCACCAGCTTCGATGGCCTGCGCAAGATGAAGCATCCTTATCAGAAGCTAAATATTTTGCATGTGTGAGACAAAAAATTAAATTTTTCATTACAATTAAAATTGTGGACAAATGTTAAATTCATACTGGCGGCAGGGAGTACATGATTTATTTAAAAGAAAGGAGCAATCGATACAACAGATTTCTGTACAATATTTCGTAAAAGTATTGCCAAGTTGTTGTGCAAATATTTTCTTAGAAACAAAATCATGTGGCTATCGGTAAATCCTTCGATGTTTTATTGTAACATAATCAGTCGTCATCGCAGCAATTCGCCTCCAATATCAATTACTTATTTGCAAGGCAGAGCCCTGTCAGCGCACTAAATTAAATTCTCTGGGGCCATTCGATTTATTAGATTGACGTTAGTTCAACTTCGGTCCGGATTCTGTTTGTGTCTTAATTCCTATTTTTTCGTGAAGTGCGGGCATTCACAAATTATTCTCTCTTTGCGGTGCGACATTTGTTTCACAATATCCAGTTGCACCTACGTATTGACCTTACTTGTGAAACCTTGCCCTAACGTTTCGGTTTATTAGAAAAGCGTGGTTAAAATGGGAGCTTAGAACACCGCCGTACTGGAAAACATCACCTTGACTCAGCCAGTAAAATAGCCCCCTCCAGGACAAAATCCTGGTTGCGCCACTGGTTATGAGCGTTGTGACAGGGCTCTCAGAAGAACATAATATGGAAATATTACAACAGCGAGACGTTGAATTCAAAAATATGTTTACAAAAAACAATTTATAACTCGATGGTATTCATAATTAGTGTTGACATTCATCGACATCAATCTGTGCACTTTGTTTATTAACTTTAGTGTCGATTAAAAAGCAAACATTGCCTAAATAGTAATTAATAATTGCAACATTTGATAATAACATCAACATCCGACCCGACATAACCTCACATACTTGAACTTGCCAACGGACATTTTCCATAGCTATCGATGGATCATCTCGAGTGTGCGAGTGGAAATAGCTATCTTCTGTATATCTTAGGCTATCAACGACAGTGGACCATTTGAAATTTGAAACGTCGATAGCTGACTTGGAGAGATAGCTATTTGTGACTATTGGAGTTTTGGAACAACGGGAAGTGAATGTAACTATTTTCACTCAAATCGTATAAATGGAACGCGCTCAGTTTCAATCCGCAACTTTAGGTTTTATCAAAATTGACAGATTTCAGTTTCGGAACTCGGATATGCCGAGACAGTGATCCTCAAAAACTGTCATTGCTGCAGCCGGGTGGATAAAATCAACCTAAAAAATTCATATGATTTGTATTTGAATGAAATTGCCAAAATAGTTAATCATATGAAAAACCTAGTTCTTGATATTTCGATTTTCGAAATGTCGTGGAGAAATTGTTTTAACACCCTTCGCTCGTATAGTGAAAGGGTATATTAACTTTGTCATGAAGTTTGTAACGCATTGAAGGAAGTATCTCCGACCATATAAAAAGTATATATGGCAACCTGAAATTTTTCACACGTTCTTATTATTGTTGCAGGCTGTTTGTATGTTTGAATCGCCGAAATTAGATTACTGCGTCATGGGACTGCCATACAGACCCAATCCGCCAAATTACGTTCTTCTGAGAAAAAACTTTCTTATTTGTCCACCAATTTGAACCAAACCTCATACCAATGTTTTTCTATTGATGCCGCAAAACATTTATGTGAAAATCGGTGGAAAGGGTCATGGGGCTGCCGTACAAAGCCATCCCTCCATTTTGGTTCTTCAAAGAAAAACTTTTTTATTTGTGCATTTCAACCAATCCTCACAGAAATGTGTATCTTTTCATACCACAAAACGTGACACTGTCAATTTCAGATTGCTCGATAAATTGCTAAGTATGTGTGCTGTACGGGCGGCAGATGACCAATAAATCGGTAGGTATGTGGCGCCCATTACGTGTGCACCAATTCCAACCAGATTTCATATAAATGTGTTTCTATTGATGGCACAAAACATTCATAGGATCGGACCATGCGCGCCAACCACCCAACCCCACCAAAGAATTTTGTTTGCATAAATTCCAATCAAACCTTTCGTCAATATATGTCTTTATCGAAACTACAAAAAATATGTAAAAACAAATATATTTGTACTATGGGGCCATGACCCTTTCCCCGCCCACTAAAAAAAGTTTTCCAAGAAGTTTTTTGTTTGTGCAGTTATTCTAACCAAACCTAAAACAAATATGTTTTATCGAGGTAACGCAACCTATGTGAAAACGGAAGGAAAAGAATGGAGGGGGATTAACCACAAGTCATAGGTACGCCGGAAAAAAACTATTAACTGGAGGAGAGTTAAGGGTATCCTAATTTTGGGCGCGACCGAAATTTGAATACCCGTCACATTTGAATGAAACTTAAGCTTCTTTTCTGTTAACAAATTCTGCCGCAGCCCTACGACGTGCTCCGAACACACTTGGAAGGGTTTTGGTTAAGATTCAAAAAGGAAAAAAAATCTCGGAAGAACCTATTGTCAGGGGTTGGTTTCTATGAACGCCATGGTCCGATTCCATTAGTTCCGACATATATGTAAATAAAAATAAATGAAACTTGCATAGAAAATTTCAGCCTTGCAACAGACGAACATCGCTCAATCGATTTCTCTCGTCACGCTGATCAACAATATACATATAAATACTTTCCATCGTCTTCCTTCTGTGTGTTGCAAACTTCACTGCACAGTTGATAAACTCTTTCACATAGTTACGGGTATACAAATATTAATTTGCGAATGCGAATAGATGTAAAAATATTTACAAATTCGGATAAGTTTAAATAAAAATATATTGCTACAAATTAAATGTCGGTTATTCATTCAATCTCCAATTAAAAAAAAAATGTCTCATTTGTTTGACATCATTAAAGACGAATCAACAAAGAGCTGCACCCACATTAGAAGAGTCACTTTAAAGAAGTTCAAATTGATTTTGTTCAAAAGTGAGAACCAACAAAAAGCATTGCATCCCTTTGTACCGGATCAGCGCCCGCTCTAGCACTTACGCCGCCCCGGGCAAGAGCTAAATTTGGCGCCCCTTAGGTACTATATCGGGCAAATTGATAGTAGAGATAGTATGTACCAACTTGTATAGTTGTTGTTGTAGACCTGAATCCAGATTTATTTCTCGACTGATCTGTGATTTTTGCAGCTTTTGGTCGCCTATAGCAGCGAGTATGTCCGAAACGATTTACATTTTGGAACCGGCTCCCGTAGGCACATTTTTATAAAGACAACACAAAATCCATGGTCACAATGGGATTCAAACCAACGCTGCAGTACTTCAGATAATAGAATCTCTACCCACACTGAGTTCAGTAGCCGAGTGAGCATATAGTAGAAACAAAAACTCAGCACAGTTCAGGTGGCTTTGTGGACAGTTTGTTCGGGATTCCAATATAAAAGCTTACCTATATTCCACTAAAACTCTCAAAACATTAGAAAAATCCGCTCTGGAAAATTTTGTGCCAAAGATCTGGAGTAGTTTTCGATAAGTTCTTTACACCCTGCGCAAATAAACAGAATAGATAAACTTAAATTAGCCGGATCTCTTCTCGAAAGGATTTCTTTAGCGGTTTTAACCGACGTCAGAAATGCATCATCTCCAAAATTATTATTATAGAATAAAATCACAGCTTGTTAAATCGGGGAACCTATGCCAATCGCGATATTAGCATGTCAGAAAACATATTAGGGAGGAATACTATCGGGGCTTTGGCAGGGGGTGGCTCCATCGTACCTACTTATAACTTATCTTACTCAAACCCAATCCCAATGTCGAATATGTCAAATTCGACGAGCAAGGATGCGAAATTGCAACCCATTAAAATCGAGTTTTCTGAGTCTTCCCTTTCAACATTTTTCTAATTTGCTTTGTGGGAGGATTGTGAATTACAATTTATCGGTTACAATATAGCGTGTTTTAATTTCTGACCGACTGAATAAGTTGTAAAATGTTTTTTGGCATTTAATTTTGAAAATTGAAGATTTAAAACTAGCATTGCCTAATGTTCTTCTGCAAGAAGCTATAATTTATGCGTTTTGAATGATGAAAAAATGTGGGCAAATTGAAGAATTCATCTCTTCTGTTCACTTGATGCTATCAATCACAAGTTCAATGTTGAAAGAGGAAACGGAACTTGAAAATAATAGGAAATCATCCACGTTAAGATCAGGTGAAATGAAGTTGAATTATTGTAATCGAAAATGCTTTTATGTCCCGAGTGTTTATATAGGGTGTTCCAAAATTAACCAAAGATTGAAATTGAAAATAAATGGAAAACACAGTTTTTAGTCTTTTGATTGTAATTTTTTTATTGATTCATACAGTACATAAAATAGGGTTATTTATGGAGTAACACATCGGGCAAATGGCCTCCGCGGCTTTGCACGCACATATGCATTCTTTTGTCGAAATTTTTCATGACCTTTCCGCATAAATGTGGCTGAATTTCGTTGATGCAACGTTGAATCTCCTCCTTTAATACACGTTGTGGGCTTGTTGGCGTAGACCTGTGATTTTAAATAACCCCATAAAAAGAAATATAATGGTGTTAAATCACACGATCTAGGGGGCCAATTCTGATCACCGAAACGAGAGACTTCACGACCTGGAAACGTCTTAATTGAAGTGTTTCACGGGGTGTATGGCATGTGGCACCGTCTTGTTGAAACCACATATTGGCCACATCAATATCATCAAATTTCGGCAAAAAAACTGTCTTATCATGTCGCGATATCGAGCACCAGTAACACTCACTGCTTAACCAGCCAAGCATTCATTTATCATTGTCGATTTATTTTGTTTTTAGGGTTGTCAACACTGTACTGCATAAATGGCGGCAAATTCAAATCTTGCTTGAATTTTGGGACACCCTATACGATACCTTATTTCTCTATATGCTATAATTTCGTCTTTTATTTCCCTTTAATAGGAATTATGGATAAGCGGGTCTAATTAGAATCCTTTAAAGAAAAGGAACTAACTTTTCAATTAGAACACCAAATTACCACATCATTCTGCAATGAAAACATATTTTTTTTTGTGGGGAGGAACTTTATTATTATATAACTTAGCAAATAGTGTCATTCTGCTTTTCGAGAGCGGAATAGGTTCTAGCATCATAAGCGAAACATTTAGGAAACTTTTTCTAAGCACCTCGTATCAATTGTGAACTTTGTTGATAAATTAAAAAAATGTTCAACAGGTTATTATAATTACCTGAAAAAACCTTAATCTGTCGTCTCTAAAAAAAATTGGGTATAATAACGGTTGTAAAATGGTTCGGTGCCAGTTTGTTTCCTACCTTGCGGCATTTTGTTTCAACTCATTTTATTTCATCTGTAGTTTCTACGTTTTGCTTTCTACTAAATTGATGTTGATGTTACAATTTTTTCACTCGTTTTTTTTTATTCGAGTGATTGGCAAAAAGCCGCCACTAAAATTTGGCGCCCCGGGCGACCCCCCGGCTTGCCCCCCCTTAGAGCGGGCGCTGTACCGGATGTACCCTTAACGTTAATCCGAATGAACCAATTGTTGATGAAAAGTATAATGGGACTCTATTTTTAGGCTTAGTTAAAACCCATCTCCTCACCTCATCTCTTCCATGTTTTTTTTTAAAGTCATCATCTGAAATTGAGAACATCATTGCGCAATTTCATCCAATGGCGTAAACAAGCAAATATGGCATAACTCACTGAACCAAATGTTTACATAATAGTAATGCAATTTTTCGTGCATGCAATAAATTTTTCATTCATTTTCAGCCAAAGAATACTTTCATGGTTACTATGAGTTCAGTTCATTGATTTTACATTATTTTAATATGTAATGAAAAATTTCATTGATTTAATGAAAAATATTCACTTTATCTATGATGGTTTCATAGTTTTTTTTCCATTTATTTTCAAATGAAAAAAAGCTTCTGGAGTTAACCATTTAATTTAGGCCGGTACAAGTTTTGCACACATTTCTTTTGCCTATAAACGCATCATAAAGCATAAAGCAACATAAATTGAACCTACCTAGCTACAATGGGATTCGATCCCGGGACCCTATGATTTCAATACCTACACCCTACCTACTAAACCAACCAGACCCTACGTGATGAAGGTTTCTAGATACACATAAAGTATTAGTCAGAGTTATGAATAGCGTTCATTAATGTTATGAAAAATTCATTAATATGGATAAATTATTGCGCTTGAGTGGAATCTTCAAAAGAGGAAATAAAAAAAATCTAAATATGTATGTACATGATGGAAATATCATTAGTCCAATGTATTTTCGTAGATATGAGAGGCTTATATATATTTCAATGAAATAATTTCATTGAATCCAAATTTATTTCATTGAATTCATGTAAAACTACATTGTTTTACGAATTATATGGATATTTCACCAGAAATATGGAAAGTGATGAATGAATGAATTTCTTTCATTAAATATAAGAAACCCTTCATAGCCATGCCGAAAATCTCAATGAAATATCAATGATTTCTGCATACATACAATGAATATTTTTTAATGAATGAAATTCATTAATATTATGAACAGCCTTTTTTTCAGTGTAACTTATGTAAAATAAACAAAAACTCAAAATTCAATATAGTGTAAAAGTTATTAAAATGTTTTAATTATGGAATGATTATCGCAAATTCCGATATATTTGTAATTGTTTTATAAAAACACCGGTTTTTTTAAATTTGCAATTTAAATTTAAAAAACCGGTGTTTTTATAAAACAATTATAAATAGTGAAATAGATTTCAGAAAATAGTGTGCGTCTTGTTTATAAGATATGACTAACCACTAGATAAGATGATGTCCGAGAATCCGGCCGACAATATTGTAAATGAGCTACTACCATAGAGTAAGTAATTGGAATAGAGATGGAACTCCATATAACATTAAAATCTACTGAAAAACATTTTATCTTTGAGTGTGTGCTGTAAGTAACGTGTACGTACAGGAAGATATCTTCCAGTTCCAGTTCCATCTCTATTCCAATTACTTACTTTATGCTACTACTACTCATGTCAATATCAGAATATGTAAATTTAGTATTGTAGACAGCATCGTCCGCAGATATTTTAGAGTATAATGGGCCATTCTCTCAAAACTCTTATAGAATGGTTAGTCTTATCGCATAGAGAAGACACACACAATTTTCAGAAAGCTTTTCCATTATATTATATTATTATATCTCACTCAGATGTTAAACGAGTACCCATTTATGGGGATAAATAACACTGCTGAGCGTGATGCTGATCTCATTACCTCAACAAAAAGCAGATAAGATCTTGGAAATGGGATGTCACTATCACTAACACATCCTGCGGCCTTAGTCCAGTGTTGGATTGTCGCGCCTGTTATTTTATTTTCCGTTATATTGAATTGCATTTTTGTTAATTTTGTTAGTTATCTTTTGCTTATTTACGCTGTTGGATGAAAATGCGCAATGATTTTTTCAATCTAAGATGATGGCGTAACCAAGCAAAATATGGCGTAGCTATGCAAAATAAACAAAAATTCCATTCAATACAATGGAAAAGCTTTCTGAATATTGTGTGTGTCTTCTCTATGCGATAAGACTAATCAGCCGACAGGTACTGAATAAGAGCTATCCGAAACCCGGCCTAAATGTTACATTTTTATTGTATGTTACATTTATACTGCTAATTCAAAGTCAGTGCTGGTTAGAAATTCGACATTATGTATACTCACTATACATACATACATACATATATTTTCAAATATTCTATGACTGTTTCGAGTACTGGCATTGTCTGTTTGATTGATGCGGACAGAATACCAAATATACATGAGAAATACAAAGCCCACTTGAGTGGCTCATAAATAGATGTTATTCGTATAGGTACCAGTATTTGTGCTTGCAGATTATTGCAGAGGACATTGCCGTATATTTAGCATGTACCATGTACACGTCTACATTTATATTTATGTATGGCTATGTTTGTATTGGCTCGGGGCGTTGGGCGACTTTACGAATTAGGTTACCGGGAGCAGTTGGGAACTTTCAATAATATTTTATTGATTTCGTGACTAAATTTCCAGAAATTGGGAGAATATTAGCTCTGTTTGGCCCGCAATAGAATGTTTCCAAAAAGGAAAGTAAACACTTTTTTTGGTATTGGTTAATCCTTCATTTTATCGGAATAAAAAAAAAAATTCAAGGACCTAAAAATACAAGGGTGGCGCTCCTTAAAAGTTTAGGGGTGCAGATTTCAATTTCCTTAAAAAAGTACGAGAAGACTAGAACAGGATGGCACAATAATACTACATTTTAATAATAGTACATACATTTCAATTAATTTAATTAAAACTAGTTTAAATTCAGACTTTATGGTATGATTACAAGTATGTAACTTTATTATTATTTTTCATCATATTATTATTTTCCAGAACAAATCCATTCTAGTGGATTTACTGGAGGTAACTTGACGGCAAGGTACCGTACATCGAGTTATTTCATGCAAACTCACATAACATAATTATGTCTTGAAGGTCCATCCAGACTGATGGCCAAATAGTAGCACGTGCTACCAACTGGCAGTTGTCATTGCATCCAAGCTGACCGCCATTTGGTTATCCGGCCAGTTTCGATTCAATATGGCAACTCAATAATATGGCAGCTGACGCTGACACTTGTCGAATTCAAAGTGACAATTTCGCTGCAATTTCGCAACTTCTGTTCGTTTTTTTTTTGTGAAATTGAATAATTCTTGAATGGGCGAGTAATAATTCAAACGCGCAGGGTCCGGTTTTGATAATTACATTTAGGTACATTAAAATCTCCAAAATTTAAGTTTGGTTATGTAATTTTCAGCCTCCATTTGGTAGCTAGTGTAGATGGTAAGTAGCTGCCAAATGGCGGTCCGTGATGCCAGTTTTTAGACGCTCTTCCATTTAGAAGCCAGTTTAGATGCAGCTTTACTGGTAAACAACTTCAACAAGCAAAAAATGACACTCCATTTTGATGAAGCGAACCACTGCATTTAAAATTTGATTCGCCTCTCTAACAAATTTTGTTGTTGTTATACATACTACTAATTACGTACACAGATCCTAGTGGCAGATTAGCAACAATGCAACTACATCTACAATATATGCCCCATATGTTGTGGTTTCAAACCCCACTTGGCCCGCCAATACAGGTGGCGCACCACCGAAATGTTCGTTTCGCTGCTTGGTGGTAACACCTGCAAACTATTAGAGAGCAATCTGTATTCACAGTTACAGAAAACGAATGAATTGTGACCCGCTTTAGCCGCGAGTTGTGTTTTTACCGTGGAGCGCGAAAGGGAACACCAGACGATTTGCTTTGAGGAGACACCACATTAATCTTCGCTGGATTACACCTAAGTGATATTGTCTTCAAATGAAAAGAAAGGTGGTTTGTACGAAAGACACCTGCAAGTTGGTTTCCTGGACTTTCACTGAATATGTGAGATCCAGAGACAACATACATTGCACACAGGTCGTCGCATTTTTCATGGCATATGCAATAGACATTGTGTTCTTTTACGCTAAATGTAGGCCAGTCGCCAGTCAATTACCGATTTTAGGTCGCAAAAAATTGCTCGGGTCTGGTTTCTTGGGATATTGTTAGGATAGATACCAGAAGTGTACCACTAAGTTTGCAACTTCGAAAATCCTGTGCTAACCCCGTGACCCTTAAAAAACCTCACAATTTTCGGACTTTTTTCATATTTTTGTTTGTAATTTCTAAAAGGTGCTTCCTACAAGTAAGTCGTCCACTGCACTTTTAAAGCTAAGAAAATCTTCTATAATTTGAGTGTAACTCCAGCTTTGTAGGTGCAAAGGATCCCAAGATACAGCACTTTAAAAAATGTGCTTTTTTTGTAAAAAAGTCCGAAATTGTATTTTAGGAGGTTTGTATGACAGCCCTATGACGTAATGTTCCGATTCCATCCATTCCTAGATATGTTTTGAGGCTTTACTAGCAACACATTTGGGTGAGGTTTGGTTAAGATTGGTTCATAAAGAAAAAAGTTTTTCTTAGAAGAACCTTTTTATCAGGGGTTTGTTTGTATGACAGCCCTATGACCTAGTGTTCCGATTTCATCCGTTTCTAGATATGTTTTGAAGCTTTACTAAATACACATTTGGGGGAAGGGTGGTTAAGATTGGTCCATAAAGAAAAAAGTTTTTCTTAGAAGAACCTAATTTCCAGAGGTTGGTTTGTATGACAGCCCTATAACGTAGTATTCCGATTTCATCCGTTCCTAGATATTTTTTTAGGCTTAACCAGCAACATAATTGGGTGAAGTTTGGTTAATATTGGTACATAAAGAAAAAAGTTTTTCTTAGAAGAACCTAATTTTCACGGGCAGCTCTATGACCCCATGGTCTGATTCCATTCGTTCCGACATATATACAGCTAAGGAACTGGCTTATAACTTCATGTCACATGACTTTCTCTGTAAAATGCGCATTTAAGCCGATATTCAGCTCGGAACATGACTAAAATTACAATTTCGAACTTTTTTTCAAAAAAACAATGTTTAACGTGCTGTATCTTGGAATCCTTTGCGCCTACAAAGCAGGGGTTACACTCAAATTAAAGAAGATTTTCTTAGCTTTAACAGTGCAGTGTGTGGCGGTTGATTAGTATCATGCTTAACTAGTATTTGAAAAACATAATTGTCAGTATAAATTCGTTAAGTAATTCGATTTACACTCCATCAATTATTTACTCTAATTTCGTAGTAATAACTTCCGTTCTATATTCATCGTGTCCCTTCGTTGAGTTTCTGATAAGACTTCACATAGCCGAGTCACTCGCCCACTCACTATCTACCATCAATCCGAGATGGACGTAATCTGTCGGTAGTTCTTAAAATAAAATATTCTAAAATGAAATTGTGAATTTAAACAAGTGAATTAAATAAATATATTTTATTATAACGATGAACCAAGTATTTAAAATAAATTAACACATATAAAATAAAAGTGCTAAAATATAGTCTCAAAATAAAATAGAGACAAATGGTGACCCCGACCATCGTACAATATGGACGTATATTCTCGCGCATCCAATCATCTAACAAATTTTGAAAATTTCTAACTATAATAAATTGTGATGCTTAACAAACAATTTCAAATTATCGTGCATAGTGTACATTAAATCGCGCATAGTCAATGGGTGAGGTTATAAAACACAACGTTGCGCAACGTTTCGCGCAACGTTTCAAATCAACCGGCCGTTACGGATCAGAAACTTCTCCCTACAAACAGATCCTCTAAGCGCCCCCTTGCGAGGCATAGCTTGATTGATTGGCAGAAATTTACAATCTGCCGTCGAACCGTGCATTTCCGCCCTCATTTATTTATTAAACTATTTATAATCAAAATAAAATGTATCTGCATCTCGTTTAAAACTGGAAATTTTAATTTTCGAGCAAAACGTATCAGCTGTGATGTGTCAATTGTCACATTTGTCACTTTCCGAGAGATGGCGATGGGAACACCAAGTCTGATCCGGATCTATGCGTTTACAGAACACAATAGGAAACGTTTCGGAAAACGTGAAACGTTACGCGAACGTTGTGTTTTATAACCTCACCCAATACCTATCATAATTTTTGTGCTAGCAGCTAAAAACCTGTTCCAATACGAGTATTCCCACATGCGAAAATTCGAACAATTGTATATTGGCATATTGGTAAAATATGCTATCACATTTTCGATTCGAGGCGATCGCTTGGTATTGCGTCCATATAGAAGTTGTTTTAAGCCGAATGTAAGCAGCCCGAAATTTCGATTCCTACCAAATTGTGAGATTTTGACGGATTTGGAAGCTGGTCATGTGATTCTGCAAGGTGCGAGGAAAACGAGAAGCGGAAATTATAGTTTTATACAACATACGAGTATTCCCGTGGAAGAATTGGTATCTTTTATTATTATGAAATCATAATTAATCATTTATATTTGCATGGTTTACTGCGAGTTTATGGAGAGGCCGTTATAGTTCGCATCAAATCATCAAAAGTGATCCCCGAGGTGCAATCTCCATCAGCAAATAACCATTGCGCCCAAAACGAGTGCAGAATCTCCACACCATGCACCTTCGCCGGCATCAACGAAGCCGCCATACATAACCCCGATCGAGTCCAATTACTGCCCATACACTGTGTGCCTCAGCCACGATACGCCACGATCGATTGTAATTAGTGTCCAATACACTGCGTTTCTCAGCCACGATACGGAGCCGCCACCATCGAGTGTCATTAGTGCCCCATATTCAAGCCACAACACGAAGCCGCCATACATCCGATCGACGATCGAGCAGCATACGTCGCTTACAGCAACCTGGATTTGTCGCTCCATCATACGCTTCATTCATCATAAAACGCCGGCCGCCGCAACTCAAGCATCACAGCGATAGTCACACAAGCCGCGATAACAACTTGCAACACATTTTTAACAACGTTGGGCTACGTCAAGCTTCATCATCAACAAGAATCAAAAAGCCAGGTGAACCTTTATATTTAATTGTGCAACTTAGGTAAAATTAAATTCAATTAATTTAATTCAACAAACCGCAATTATAGTTTTAAGTTTAAAGTTAATAGTGCTGTTAGGCTTTAAAGGTAGTGAATCTCATTTAATTTTTGATACTTGGTAAATGAAAATCATTAAAATGTCCACAAGCGAGACAAAAATCGAAGAAAGTGGTAGTGGCACCGAGGAAAATTTGTCGGACAGGGTTGTCAGTAATTTTATACCATACGCAGCAAATTTGAAAATTCCTCCATTTTGGCCACATAGACCCGATTTGTGGTTTGCCCAAATTGAGGCCCAATTCAGGGTAAAGGGCATCACCACTTCTAATACTAAATATGACTATCTTGTCGGTGCTTTACCTTCGGAAAACATGGAAGTAGTCGCAGATATCCTTCTTAATCCTGGCTCCGCGACAGATCGGTACGAGAATTTGAAAAAGAGTCTTCTTGAAAGGTGTCAGGACTCGGAAGAGAGAAGGCTGGATACGCTTTTACACCAGATCCAGCTGGGAGATTATAAACCTTCCGAACTGTTTAGGCAGATGGAATCACTGGCTGGGGGAAACAGTCTGATAAGCAAGTCCTTACTTAAAAAGTTATGGGTGAAAAAACTTCCTTCTTCTGTGCAAACATGTCTTATCGCCATTGAAGATACGCATACACAGGAACAACTTTTTACAATTGCCGACAAAATATATGACTCTACCCGTACATCCGTATCTTCAGTCGATTACAAGAGTAACGCTACGCCGGCACTTGAGGAAATTGTTAGCGAATTATCTAGTCGTATTAAACGATTAGAAACTCGCGATTCTCGTAGTGCAACTCGCAGTTCTTCCCAAAATCGTAAAAATTTCAGAGACTCTTCCACTAATAATAAAAATAGTTACGAATTGTGCTGGTACCACTATAAATTTGGGAGTAGGGCCAGGAAATGCATTAGTCCTTGCAAATTTGTGAAACAAAATGAACAAAAAAACTGCAAGTAGAAACTTCGACCGCGGCATCGGAGATTCGCGACATTTCACGCCGCCTATTTGTATCAGATAAATCCACAGGTACTCAATTCTTGATTGATACAGGAGCCGACGTCTCCATCGTGTCAAATCAAGGATTTCGCAACATAATGCCAAACAAAGCCTTTAAATTAGTATCAGCAAATGGATCCCCAATCAACTCATATAGTATCAAGTGCCTGTCATTGGATTTAGGTTTTGGGAAAAAGTATAAGCACAATTTTCTAATAGCAGCGGTTGACCACCACATTATTGGTGCCGATTTTTTATATGCGAATAACCTGTTAGTTGATCTGAGAGACCGTAAACTTATCCACAAACCAACACTGCTTTCTATTAATTGTGTTCTTCGTGAAGTTCAAATGTGCTCTCCTAAACTGTTCCCAATTCACGGGGAATATGGCTCTATACTCAACGATTTTCCCTTGCTTAAGACTCCTCCGGATTTTAACATGGACATTAAGCATTACAATTACATTAATACCAATGGTCCACTACCAGCCACGAAACCGAGGCGTCTTAATCCACAAAAGTTCAAAGCTGCAAAATCTGAATTTCAGGAAATGGTTAGACTAGGCATTTGTCGACCATCTTCTTCGCATGTTGCTTCTCCGCTACACATGATTCCAAAAAAGGAAACTGATCAATGGCGTCCTTGCGGAGACTATCGTTTATTAAACTCCGTGACGATCTTTGACAAGTATCCTTTACCTAATATTCATGACTGCACTTTACAAATACATGGTTGCAAAATTTTTTCGAAAGTTGATTTAATAAGAGCCTATAACCAAATACCCGTAGCGCCTGAAGATGTTCACAAAACGGCAGTTACAACTCCTTTTGGTCTGTTCGAATTCACCCGAATGCCTTTTGGAGTTAAGAATGGAGCACAGACATTTCAACGCTTCATTAACGAAATACTCAGCGGGCTAGATTTCATTTTTGTATATGTGGATGACATTCTCATCTTTAGTAAAAGTCCACAAGAACATAAAGAACATCTGCGACTTCTTTTTGCTAGGCTACAAAAATTCAACATTAAAATAAACCCAGATAAATGCTTATTTGGTCAAGCAGAAATAGATTTTCTAGGCCACTGCATATCTGAAGAAGGCATTGCACCACGCAAAGATCGTGTCCAAGCCATTGCCGATTTTCCAACTCCTTCCTCTATTAAGCAATTACAACGTTTTTTGGGCATGGTAAATTTCTACCATCGGTTTTTGCCCAACATCGCTCAAATAGCTGCATCGTTGTATGACTTACTAAAAAAAGTCAAACCTAAAAAGAAGGAAAAAATTGAATTTCAGTGGTCAGAAGCACACGAAGAAACTTTCAACCGCATTAAAAGGTTACTTCAAAGTCAAACACTTCTGGTGCACCCTAACATCAATGCAAAGATTGGCTTATGGGTAGATGCTTCTGCAGTTCCGGGAAATGGGAACCTCTTTCATTCTTTTCGAAGAGACTGCAGCCAGCTGAGCGAAAATATTCTACATTTGATAGAGAACTCTTGGCAGTATACCTCGCTATCAAAAGATATAGGTATTATGTAGAGGGCAGAGATTTTACAGTCTACACAGCTCACAAGCCTTTGACGAAAGCACTTTCATCAAAAACTGAAAAGAATCCTAGGCAAACCAACCACCTAGATTATATATCGCAGTTCACGAACGATATTCGATATATCAAAGGTTGTCACAATATCGTTTCGGATACTCTATCAAGATCTCACATCGAAACTGTGGATCAGACAGATCAATTAAATTTCGAAATTCTACAAGAAGAACAGACCAAAGATCCTGAACTTAAGGAAATTCTCCAAAACTCTTTGAATTCTCAGCATCACTTCAAGCTCGAGAAAATCAACGTTCCATTGGAGGACCAAGGAATTTGGTGTGAAACCTCTACCGGCAAAAACAGACCGTATATTCCGTTGTCTCTTCGCCGCGTTGTATTCAATTCAGTTCATAATCTTTCTCATCCTGGAATCAGATCCACAAGAAAGTTAATAACTGTGAAATACTTCTGGCCAAAAATGAACACGGATGTGAACACTTGGGCCAAGACATGCATTCCATGCCAAAGATCAAAAATTCATAGACATACATCATCACCTTTCGGCGAATTTAAAGTGCCGTCTGGTAGATTCGCACATATACATATAGACATAGTCGGACCCCTTACGCCATCCAAGGGATACACTTACCTGTTGACCATTAGAGATCGTTTTTCGCGTTGGCCAGAGGCCATACCAATAAAAAATATATTTTCTGAAACTGTTGCAAAAACTCTTATACATGAATGGATTTCTCGATATGGTGTACCGGAAACCATAACTACAGACCAGGGATCACAATTTGAGTCAAACTTATTCCATGACTTGACCAAAGTTTTAGGATGTCATCGAATCCGCACAACCGCTTACCATCCTCAGGCGAACGGATTCGTTGAACGTTTCCATAGACAGTTAAAAGCTGCTATAAAAGCAACTAACGACCCGAAGAACTGACATGATAGTTTGCCTTGGATACTTCTCGGGATTAGATCAGCCTTAATGGAGGAAATTGGATTCGCTCCTGCACAATTATTGTATGGACAAGCTCTTAGACTGCCTGGAGAAATAATCGTTTCTGACACACACCCTGATCGACAAATCACATCAAATTTAGCTAAAGAAATCCAAAACTCAATTTCGAAAATTAGACCTAATGATTCAAGGGTGCGACACCAAAAAAATATTTTCGTTTCAAAAGACTTCGATACTTGTTCACATGTTTTATTACGCGAAGAAGTAAACAAAGGTGGTTTTTGTCAACCTTACAGTGGACCGTATGAAGTATTATCCAAAAATGATAAACATTTCCTTATTCTCCTAAATAATAAAGAACGACTTGTATCTATTGATAGATTAAAACCCGCTTATATTTTAAATACAAATATATTTAATGAAGATCGACAAACAAGATCAGACAACAAAAAGAAAGTAATGTTCAAGATTTAAATAATGAATTTAACATCGATTTTTTTTTCCAATGAAATGAAACATACTATGTAAAAATAATAATGAATTGTTAAGAATATGCATACATTTCATATATAATATTATATAGCCACATGATAGAATTATATTACATAAATAACATTCTTTTAAATAAGGGGGGAGTGATGTGGCGGTTGATTAGTATCATGCTTAACTAGTATTTGAAAAACATAATTGTCAGTATAAATTCGTTAAGTAATTCGATTTACACTCCATCAATTATTTACTCTAATTTCGTAGTAATAACTTCCGTTCTATATTCATCGTGTCCCTTCGTTGAGTTTCTGATAAGACTTCACATAGCCGAGTCACTCGCCCACTCACTATCTACCATCAATCCGAGATGGACGTAATCTGTCGGTAGTTCTTAAAATAAAATATTCTAAAATGAAATTGTGAATTTAAACAAGTGAATAAAATAAATATATTTTATTATAACGATGAACCAAGTATTTAAAATAAATTAACACATATAAAATAAAAGTGCTAAAATATAGTCTCAAAATAAAATAGAGACACAGTGGACAACTTACTTGTAGGAAGCACCTTTTAGAAATTACAAACAAAAATATGAAAAAAATCCGAAAATTTTGAGGTTTTTTGAGGGTCATGGGGTTAGCACAGGTTTTTCGAGGTTGCAAACTTGGTGGTACACTTCTGGTATCTATCCTAACAATATCCCAAAAAACCAGAGCCGAGCATTTTTTTGCGACCTAACGCCTTATTTTTCGGTTTATTGACTGGCCTATGTTCTATGCTACTACATTTGCTATGATGAGTACCGGTTCACGACCTGTTTGCAATGTATTTGCCGGTGGGTTGCTGATTGATTTTCGGAGTGCATTGAACTCAAAAAACCAATCAGCTGGACGATTCGATGACGAGATGGATGTCATCGGTCGGGTGGGCCGTTTTTTTTATGGGAGCGCGATGAGTCGGATCTGAGGTGCCAGCTGCAGCAGCAGCGGAGGCGGTGGTGTTGGTAGTTGAGTCGGATTGGGTTGGGTCAGTGGAGTTAAACGTAATTGTCTCGCAAGAAATTAACTACATATATAAAAAAACAAAGATACTGTGAATATATATGTGCATTTTGATGTGATACGTGCTGCAATAAAAGCATCCTTAACCCTTGGTTTGCATGGTGGTGAAAACTACCTTAAAGTGTATGGTGAAGTCCCAGGGACTCCTTACTTCAATCTTAATAAAAGCAAAACCAATGTTGTTTTCGTAAAATTACCTATAAATATAGTTAATATTGTCCCTCAACAATAGATTTTAACTTACATTAGGAACTTTTAATGAGTTTATATTCCGGAACTTCCAGTTAAATTTACAGTCTCAAAAATCGCATAAAAGAATGCTCACTCCTTAAAAATAGTAAAATTTAAACTTTCAATAAAAATAATTTCCATTTTTTACTAATTTTGAATAGATAAACATATCCAATTATAAAATAAACATAAATCTTCTCAAATAGCATCTAAATGAAAAACGTGCATTGCTTCAATTCAGATAATGCTCTGTGAATTTTCTTCATACCTTTTTTATCATGACGGGAATATTGGTTTGTAATAAGAGTTGCGAATATAAATTGTCTTCCTCCATTATTTGTTTCAGTATGAGAAACAGTATATTCTCTGATTCCGAGGAATTTATCACAACTCCATTATCAATTTCATCAGTTAGAAGGTTTACCTTTAGGGTTTCTACTGCTGTGAGCCTATTGTTCTGGGCAACATTGTAGTTATTGTACAGGTTAGCTTCAGTTGTGTAGTTAATTGTGTCAGGAACTAAAGTCTGCATAAAAAACAGTGTACATTTCGATTGCATCTACTTCACCCTTGGTGTAATTATAATATACATTATTATAATTTCTGGTTAATTTGTCTCGGAAACAAAAGTGTGGTCATGGTGTACCAAAGAATAAAAAAAGACAGCCTTTCTCTATTCGGAAACATAACTAACTAGTGTGCAAACCAAATAATGACTTCTTCCAACCATTTATTACATTAAAAAAGCTTGATAGAGTACAATACAAAAATCGACAATTGCTCTCATTTAATAACACTAAGTGCATGGTGGAGTCCCACGGACTCCTTCTACCATTACTCACCGAAGCAAATAGCGCAAGCACACGTCGTCTTCTGTCCAAGTCCACCGCGCTACTGGAGGAAGGTACTAAAACGCACTGAAACGTATTTGCCTTATTATAAAAGTTATTGATAAAAGTAATCTGAGGAGGAGTCCCTGGGACTCACCATGCAAATTAAGGGTTAAGAGGGGTTTCACACTACACACAACAATTGCATGCAAAAATTGCAGGAAATATATTGCTCTATTGCTAATTGCATTCGATTTAGCAAAGTGTTTACACTGTAAGCAAATTTTGCGCGCACTCTATTGCGCATTAGTTTTGCAGAAATATTTTCTCGGTACTGATGCAATAGGTGTTTATATTGCAGTTTCAAATTCACAAGTGTCAATTGTGAGTCGACATTTGTTACGAATGCAGGATAAAGTTGATGACTGTGCGAAGAAAAAATTGTTAACGGTGTTGATTTTATCCGTGAATTTATTTAATTTATATGAAAGTACTTCTCAAATAAACAGTGCTGCGGCTAGTGTCTTGTTGGAAGCATTATAAGAAAGGAGACGTCGTTATCGTACGCAATGGGTAGCACCTTGGCTCAAACGACGCAATGATCAAGGAGTTTATGCGCAGCTGATGGTGGAACTGAAAGCAGTATAACCTGAACTCTATAGAAACTTCCTACGGTTGCGACTAAGTGAGTTCAACTACATTGTGAAGCGCGTAACACCGTTTCAAAAAGCAGGATACACATCTTCGGAAAAGTATAAGCGTAGGCGAAAGAGTTGCAGTAACACTTCGTATCATAACGACTGGAAACTCATTCAGAGATTTGGCATACTATTTTCGGATTCATCATTCAACCATTTCATAGATTGTTCCAGAAACATGTAAAGCAATTTATGAAGTTTTGGCTGAATGTATTCAGGTTATTGAGTGTCCTGAAAATGCCGGCAGCGAGTATTTTAATTGCAAAGGATCTTATAGCATCGTTTTGCTTGCATTGGTTGATGCTAATTACAAATTCATTTATATTGATGTGGGTTGCCGAGGAAGAGTCTCAGTTGGTGATGTTTCCTCTCACTCAACTCTATCTACAGCTTTGAACGAAAATTTATTGGATATTCCACAACCTACGCCACTACCGGGACGAGAAAAACCAATGCCTTACGTTGCCCTCGCTGATTATGCATTTCCTTTAAAGGAGTATATTCTGAAACCATATCCTTACAAAGATCTTGCTTTGTCCAAAAGAATTTTTAACTATCGTTTATAGCTCGACGATTGGTTGAAAGTGCATTTGGAATACTCACATCACGTTTTAGAATCCTCAGGCGACCAATAATGCTGAGTCCAGATAAAACAACTGATGTCGTTAAATGTACATATAATGTGCGCTCTACATAATTTTGCTGTTATCGACAAGCTCTTCGTCTGTATATTTTGCGAATGGAGATGTGGGAGAAACAGTTGCAGATGACGTTTTTTTTTAATATTCAAAATAAGCCACAACCATATTCATGTGCAGCGAAAGATGTTCGCGAAGAGTTCGAGGAGTATCTTTGCCATGAAGGTGAAGTCAGTTGGCAATTAAATCATGTTCATGTCCTACAAAAGTAAATTCGAAATAATAATACGAATAAAGCTCACCAAATTTGTTTGTGTTTCATTTACAGAAACCACAGAATCAAAAAAAAAGGAGTGCTCCGTATTTCCAAATGGTCCTTGGCTTCTGATCATCGACGAGCTGTACAGTCGGCTATCGAGCTACGACGACACACTAGACCCAACTCGTATCAGATACCAATATTGCACGCAAATGTGTTGCACATATCCAATCGGTTGGATATGCGCAACACGCAATAAGCAACAATGTGCAATTAGCAATTGTGCAACAAATGCGTTTACACTACACGCAAGACATCATCAGCAATTTATTGCGCAACACCAGTGTGCAACATGCAACTGCGCAAAAATAATAGGTGTTTACATTGCTATTGCTCCTGTTTCTTGCCTAGTATATTCGCGCAACATATTGCACGTAGTGTAAAACCCCTCTAAGTGCGTGACGTTTTCAAATCAGAAAAAAATTGTGCTCAAATTTTTCACTGAGTTTTTCTCGTGACTCCAATCCGACCAACGATTTGCCGTTTTCACCAGGGGCGAACCCAAGGGGGGGATTAGGGGGATCAAACACCCCCCGAAATCATGAAACCGATTTTTCAAAAGTATTAGCTTAAACAAAATGTACACAACATAACTATCTTGACATAACAAATAAGGGATGATTTTCAGACTCAAGATCTATTCAATTCGAACATCTTCGGAGTTTTTCCGTTTTTTGGCTTATAACTTCGAAACTGTATATTTCTCCTTTAAAATGCGTTATGCGGTATCGCTACAATTGATAGTATTTTTTTTTGTGATTTTGACCCTGTTTTGGAACGAAATTTTGGTGGAAAGCTACAGATTCGGGCTTAGCACCCCAAAATACATAAAGAACAAGAAAAATGCAACTTTTGCGACCAAAAATTAAAAACTATGTTAAAAATTTAAATTATTAATTGTAGTAATACCGCTCAACGGATTTATAATATTTATGTCTCTTTGGAGGCGTAATCATGTTTTCTCTAACATATTTATGAAGAGTTTTTCGTATAAATGAATATCGTTTCAGAGTTAGGAGCTGAAAAAACGGAAAAACAGTGAACATTTTGGGGTTTCTCGCGATTTGAACTCTGTTCCGCATCGAAATTTTGGTAGGAAGCTCCGCATGCGTGCTAAGCACCCCCAAAAACATAAGAAACAAAAAAAAATTCTCCACCACATTTTGCAATCTCTCTACTAGGTTTATTTAAGTGTAATAAAAAAATAATCATTAATTAATTTTATTAGTTTTCATAGAAAAGATATAGTTGCGAATTATTTTTTAAAGCTTTAATTAATGCGATATAAATTAAAATAGAAAAGAAGATTAGATACATTCAGTGAGTAGTTTTTGTTTAGGGCCATTTTAGATATTATAATTCGCGAGTTTCAAAAAACACCAAAATTGACAAATTTCTCATAGTAACCGTTGAAAAGTGGGTAAAACATGTTTTCATTATGTAGAACCTAAAGGGATGTAAAAAAAACTAAATTAATTTGCAAGAAATGCAATAACGTAATTCCGTCTAAAAATGTTCGTAACAATCGGTTATCAAAACCAGTTATTTCCTATGGGAGTATTTAAAAAAAAGAACTTAAATTTATTTGATGAAAATCAACTTAAAATATTTTAAATTAAATTTTTGTGAAATTTAGAATATATAAAAACGATTATCTTAAGGTTAAGGTCTGAAAATAAACGTATAATTTCATGAGTCACTTGCATGCACAAATCTCCCCCCGAAATAAATTCCTGGGTTCGCCCCTGGTTTTCACCAGTCTGGTGCGAGCGAGTACGCTTCCGAAAAGCGTGGTTTCCCGAAAAGAATTATTGAGCGGTTTTGCGCACAAGCCCCATTTTGGTGTGATGGCCTCTATAATGATTTTTCTTTGGCGCGAGAAACGTGGATGGTGTGTAGTGTTGATCTTTTGAACGGAATTTTATGTATGTGACACACACACAAGCACAAACTTACAAGTAGAACCAATGGGATGTTGATTGAATGATGGATCGTGGATTTACTCTGGATCGTTTATATAGACGAAGGCTAAATCGACCAGCATCCGCTGTGAATCTGGGAAATAGTCAAGCTTTGGGGGATTTGACATAAAATACGCGCAAGGAATCCCAAGGCAGGGAGGGTGTAAGTCACCGCGGGGCCCATACCGCTGGAGTGGCCCGTAGAACAGCCGTTCACTAGGCCTGTTCCAAAAACCGGGATCCCGGTACAAAACCGGTGTTCACTTGGTACCGGACCCGATATTCTAAAGTACCGATATCCCGTTTTTTGGTACCGAGTTAAAAAGAACGATTCATTTCAACCATGAGCCGTTTTTTTCAGGTTTTTTGGTACCGGTTTTTAACCCGGTACTCAAAAAACCGGCTTATGGTTGAAAAAACCGTCGGTACTGAAAAAAAACCTGAGTCGGTTTTTAACCCGGTACTCAAAAAAACCGGCTTATGGTTAAAAAAACCGTCGGTACTGAAAAAAAACCTGAGTCAGGGAAACCGCTTGTGGTACCGGGTATTGAAAAAAACCGAAACCCGGTACTGAAATCTCGGTACCGAACAGGCCTACCGTTCACTATCAGTAGGCTGCCTACATAATGATTGAGAAGGATCCGTCTCGATAGGGCGCTTTTCTCCGTTGATATATAATTCGGCCTTAGGCCATTTCTTTTGTTTCATGTTGTTTGGCTAGAGTAGCTTTTGTGTCCTTTCTCGTGACGTTTTATCGTTTCCTCACACTAAATTTTTTTCATCTAGATTCTAGTAAAACGCAACTAGAAAAGGACAACTGACATTCTAGTGAAAAATGTTCGGCTAGAATTCTAGGGACAATTTTTGTTGATTTTCTAGTTATAATTTACAGAGAATCTAGTTTGGTTTACTAGAGTTTCAGATTAATTGTGAAGCGCAGCTCTGATAATCTAGTAAAATATTCACTAGACCTTCAAGTAAGTTTAGAATTAGAAACCACAAATCTAGTGAAACAAACGGAAGTAACAGGGAATCGACACTAGATAATTATTAAATGAAGTCTTTGGGCCGATAGAACTTTATTATTTGTAAACAGTAATCCAGTAAAACACATTAAATTATCAGTATTACATTAGGGGCCATTTTTTCGTACATTTTATGGGCTGGTTAGTCTTATTGCCTAGCGAAGACACACACAATATTTGGAAAGCTTTTCCATTGTACTGAATGACATTTTTGTTTATTTTGCATAGTTATGTTATCTTTTGCTTATTTACGCTGTTGCATGAAACCGTGCAATGATTTTTTTAATCTAAGATGATGGTGTAACCATCAAAATATGGCAGAACTATGCAAAATAAACAAAAATTTCATTCAATAAAATGGAAAAGCTTTCTAAATATTGTGTGTGTCTTCTCTAGGCAATAAGACTAACTAGCCTATAAGATGTACGAAAAAATGGCCCTAGGATTAGCCACTATAGAGGAAACCTAGAGTTTATAAACAGACAACCATTGAAATTATGAATCAGTGAAAAAGCGTGTTCTATTATCATAAAAAAATCATATTATTTGCACATACATATATGTAAAATACGCAGATACACATAAAATATAAATTAAATTTAAATATAGTAGAGCGTCGATTATCCGAACTAATGTCGACAAGGGGTGGCTCGGATAACCAAAAGTTCGGTTAATCGAGTTTCCATAGAAAAATTGGAGGATTGTCTAAAAGATTGTAAAGTAAAAGTAAAAGCGAGAACCTGAAAATGTGCCAAACGACTAGCACTGAACAAAAATAAGAAATTCTAAGCAATTGAGTGCTGATGATGAGAGGTTGCTTCCTTCAGACACTTCATTTGATTCGATACATTTCATATGAAAAAACTGAGCCCCCGGTTCGGTTAATCGAGTGTTCGGATAATCGGCGTTCGGATAATCGACGCTCTACAGTACACAATAAATTTTACATTAAATAAAAATAATCACACTTCATTATACTATACAGAGTGCACAGGTACATAACAATTATAATTTACAATCACACACGTCCGGAACACTTTACACACGCGACGTGAATCAAGTTAAAATTTCAGATAAAATTCTGAATGGTAAGAAAAAATCCAATTGATACTCCAGTGAATGTAACTAGAAACTACATTTAAGTCACTACATTTCTAAAAAATTTCACTGGATTAGTAGAGAATCTGCTGTTTACTAGAAAATCAGTAGTAATAAAAACAGGAAAATCAGTGGTGTAGCAAATATAAATTGATTTTCTAGTGTTTTTCAGTTGAAAGCTGTATTTCTAGTTATTTTCAATATAATTAAAGTGAAATTTATTTTTTTTACTAGTTTATCGGTGAAAATATTTACTAGACTTTGTCTAGTTGGAATTTTACTGGGAAAAAAACTTAGTGTGCTGATTTCGGGAGTTTGACGTTCGTCGTCACGTATTCTTTCCGCTTTCGCCTTTTTAGGTGGTATCTTTTGTTTATCACTATAGTGGTCACCAGATAGGGCTTTTACATTTTGATGTACTTGTACTGCATGGTCCTCCAAGCCCTTCCTTCAGGCCATCCATTACAACAAATTGCATGGGTATATGCAATATCTGCATATTGAGATCTCTATGCTTGTGCTTGCTAAGGCTCCAATCGATTGAGCAACGACGAAAATTATATATGTATGTACATATATGTATGTACTTTGTGGCGATGAAAGATTGACATCCATTACTACTTTCGATGGAGAATAACCTTGGGCATAGCCATGATTTCGGTCAGGGAGGGGGGGGGGCAAACCCGAATTTTTTTCAAAATCATGATTTTCTTAGAAGTTTAAATTGTGGGTCGCGAAAATATTGTTAGGCAAGTTTTAAGCATTTTTTCAGATTGCTTACTTTTTGCGGTCATGTAATCGTAACAATAACAATTTGTATGTCTAATCTGTAAAAAATGTATTCTTTGTTTTTTTTAGTATCGAGTATGGCCCCACTTTTTGATATGCAGGCTCGAAGCCTGGACGGAACGCTTTCAATAAGCTGATCGACGCTTTCTTTTGATATCGCGTCCCAACACATTTTTAGCAATTGAATCAGCTGTTGCTGATTGTGTATATCATCTTCAGCGGTCCGCATGCGGCGTTTTAATTGATCACAAAGATGTTCTATCGGATTTAGGTCCAGACTGTTGGCAGGCCACTCCATCCCCTCAGTATTGGCCTCCTCGAAAACAGACATTTTCGGCCGGGCAGTATGTGGTCGTGCATTATCCTGCATGAGGATAAAACCATCCAACGCCTATTGTGAAAAAGGAATGATATGTGGCCTAACAATCCTTTCAATATAACTTTCGGACGTAATTGTCCCGTTATTTAGGATAACAAGGTCAGTTTTGCCTTGCAAGCTAATTCCAGAACAGACCATCACACTGGGACCGCCTTGCCTCTCATTTTGATTAATGCAAGGATCCAAAAATGCTTCTCCGGTTCTCCACCAGACTCTTATGCGTCGGTCGTCACTAAAAAAAATTACTTTGAACTCTTCCGAGAAGAGCCCCTTGCTCCATTGTTACATGTCCCATTGCATATGTCAACGAGCAAATCTTAAACGATTTGTACGATGCGTCCTGGTCAGTTGTGCTCTGGTAACTCGTCTTCTTGACCGTTGTCGGTCTTTGTGCAAACGATTTCTGATTGTTTGAGGGCTACCATTGGCCCCAGTCGTCCTTAGAAGCCTACTTTGTAGTCCACGAGCACTAATGGTACGATCCCGTTGCGCACAAAGTCTCAATGGCGCCGAATTGCTGGCATTTTGTATTTTACAGATTCTCCTAATCCTTAAAAGTGCAACAACTAATGTTGCAGTTGAAGAACTTGGCGAAAACTAATTCTAAATCAAAATGAGAAATGAACAAAACTACCAAATGTATGACTTGTGACCCCAAAAGAACTGTTTAAGCCAGTTCCGTTAAAGCTAATGTTCACGAATCATACTGTGAGAACTCACATCACATTCAGGTACAGAATGACATTTTTGAAATTAATTATCACACTAAAAATTCGCCAAAAGACGTTGTTAAAGACAACGGACATAAGTGGCCCTTATTTTGTTTTGAGCAGTATATGTTTAAGAATGAAAGTGGGGTTATTGTCAATACCAACCAGTCAACTATGGACTCTGGATATGGTAGTAGTCTGGCTGGTGCATTGGTTACTGCGCGCACCTTCGGTGCACAGAGTCATAGTTTCGTGACGGAATATGATCTCTATGACAGAGATAAATAACATTGCTGAGCGTGCTGTTGATCTCAACACCTCGACAAAAAAATAGCTAAGATCTTGGAAATTGGATGTAACTTACATTTCTGCTACCTTCGTTCAAAAATGGAATGTCGGGCCTGTTAGTTTTTTTTAAATTTTAGAGCCAAATTTTAACAAAGGGCAGTTAGTGTAGTCATTAGGTGATTTCAGATTGCAAAGTATGGTGTAGACCGTTTTTTTTTTGTTTCTTATGTTTTTTGGGGGTGCTGAGCTAGAATCTGGAGCCTCCCACCAAAATTTCGTTGCAGAACAGGGTCAAAACCGCGAAATTTGTCATTTTTTGACTTATAACTCCAAAAGTGTACATTTCTCCGAAAACCTGTCCACGAAAATGTTATAGAAAAACTAATTGCGAGTCCAAGCGCCATTAGTCTTTAAAATGCGTTAAGCGGTATATCTACAATTGATAGTCATTTTTTTGGAAGTTACGGATTCAGGCTCAACACCCCAATATACATAATATACAAGAAAAATGCATCTTTTGAGGCCAAAAACGAAAAAACGTTTAATATCAAAATTTTATTCATAATACGGAATAATGTTAAAAGTGACAAATTTAATTTATCAATTATCAATATCGCAGAAATAAATAGTTTCAGAGTTAGGGGTAAAATAACGCAAAATTAGCAAAGATTTTAGGGTTTTTCGCGATTTTGACCCTGTTCCGTAACGAAATTTTGGTGGGAAGCTCCGAATTCGTGCTCAGCACCCCAAAAAAATATAAAGCCTCGTCTCCATTGTAAACATTGTACTTGAACTTTTTCTGAACAGTTGCGGAGCAAGAATCTATAATGTTCGCGAACAGTTGCGCAACATGTTCGAATACTGTTTATAAACTGCCGCGCAACAAAGTCAATTATTTAATTATTATTTGACAGCTCTATTTATTCGTGAGATTTGTGAATTTCTTGTAGGTAGAATGTAACTAGCACGATTAATTTGTCGATAAGAACCATCATTATTGATTTTAGTGACCTTACGTGACCTTAATATCGAGTATGTAGACAACTTCAACTATCTGGGTTGTAACTTATCGAAAGACGCCAACGAAACCGACGAAATTAAGCGACGGATACAACTAGCCAATAAGACATATATTTCTCGGTCCTCCCTATAATTAATTCGAAACTTGCGCACAGGAACACGAAGCTCCGCGTGTACAAAACGATCATCCGACCCGTGCTATGTTATGGCTGCGAAACATGGACCCTTACCCAAGCCTCCGATTCGAACGAAAGGTCCTTCGGCGAATTTTCGGGACCGTTCGCGAGCGAGACCAATGGCGTATCCGATACAACCATGAGTTGTATCAATTGTACGATGAGCTGGAAGTATCGAAAATCGTGAAGCTTCAACGTCTGCAATGGGCGGGGCATGTACAAAGGATGGACAACAATCGCATGCCAAAGAAAGTTATGAACGCACAACGAATTGACGGAGCGAGGTTGCGTGGACGACCGAGAGCTCGCTGGGAGAACTCCGTAGGTGAAGACGCCCACCAGCTGCTGGGCTTCCAAAACTGGAGGACAAGGTCACGTAACCGCGACAATTGGAGGTCAACGATTCAGGCGGCCAAGGCCCGACGTCGGGCTATCGTGCCACATTGATGATGATGATGAAGACCTTACGCATTTATTGTCGTTTAATCAGCGTTGTTTTTTCCCGAGGGTTCGAGGACTATGGCTATGAAGTCACAAATTTATTTAGACATTGCCGGTCGCTAGCCAGTCGGGCGTATTTAAAGTTCGGCGTAACTTCGCGAAAAGCCGTGAAAGGTTACAGATGCAGCTTATACCATCGATTTTCGTCATGTCTCGCGAAAGGTTAAGTGAAATGTGATTAAGAAAATCAAAACGAAGCTATTCTCTTTGTTGCTAAAGGCGATGCTACCGACTCGTGAAGGAGCGGAAGGTCAAGAGGACACTGAAGCCGGTACTCATATAACGAACTATGATGTCACTCAGATGTTAAACGAGTACCCATTTATGGGGATAAATAAAACAGCTGAGCGTGATGTTGATCACCTCAACAAAAAAAGCAGTTAAGATCTTGGAAATTGGGTGTTACTAACACATATGTGGCCTTAGTCTAATATTGGACTGTCGCGCCTGTCATTTATTTATATGAGAAGTATTAATAATATTGTTTATAGGACCCGCCTATTCACATCCTACCTCCGGATAGAATGTTTTTCTCTCCTCTTACGCGGATAATGTGGGATAGAAACGTCCAGGAGAGAAACGCAGAAATTGATTGGAGCTCCATACTGCATACCTAAGGGTCAACATTTTCCCTCAACTGAAAACATAAGAATCGGCCGTAGTCTTTCAACAACCTGTATCTTCTCCCCTTCTCCCTTACGAGTGAACGAAATCGGTAAGCTATGCCCTCTTTAAGTGGGTACATTCCATACGTCGATAAAATCGAAAGTTGATAGAACTACCATATGTCCGTATTCGTACGCTGGCAAATATTAATAGAACTTTGGACCTAAGTATCTTTTAACTGTTTTGGTTTGGTCTTAAAATAACCTAAAATCTTTAATATTAGATAAAACTTGATCAAAAATTACCACTGGAAATTCTAACTTCCTCTAAAATTGTCCCAATTCGTGTAATGTTCACCCGTGTTTTCCATTTGAATGGAAAACATTGAAAATCAACGAATTACTTAGAAAAAATAGTGCAACAGCTCAGGAACAAGCTCGAAACGAACTTGAACTGTTCACGAACATTGTTCAGGAGCAGTGTTGCGATACAGCTGTTTACAATTAGACGTAAAACAATTGCTCCAAAATTTGTGCAACAGCTCAGGAACATTTGTTTACAGTGTGGACGTGACCCTATTGTTCAGCAACTGTTCGCGAACAATTGGGGAGCACTGAAACATCATGTTCGTATACAGTTGCGCCACAATTGTTTACAATGGAGACGAGGTTTAAGAAACAAACAAAAAAATTGTCTCCAACAGATTTTGCAATCTGATGTACAAGGTTTATCACGTACTAACTACACTAAGTCGAGATTAACGAAAAATGACCCTGCAAGTGTTTAGACATTCACTGGTCATTCTGATTACATTCAACTAGCCTCCAATTTCTGCGTTTTAGAAGGTAGTTCGTCTATAGTCGGTGCTATTTTTGTCTCTCGGACTGCATATTCCTCTTGTGAGATCTAAATTTCATTGCTGGTAAGCTGGTATGATTTATCTACAAAATGAATCTTGATTAAATAACTTGAAAGACACGGAAATGTGAAATTCGTTCTTTTCAAGGTCCCTAACTGGGCAAAGATGTATACAATTTCTCACTAAAATCCCTTTAAGATGGAATGTTGATAAATTCCACTACCTTCTCGGAGCGACTTCATGTGACATATCAAGCTAGATATAGTGAAAAATCACCCAAAACAATAACAAATATTTTAGTTTTCAACAAGAAACGTAGGTATGTATTGGGACGCAGCCTCTGCACCCCCCTCAGTTACGAGTGGCCACTTGCTGTTGTCCATTTGTCCGTGCTGGAAACTATCACGGTCATGCATTCCGCGGAGCGGCAAAGAAGGCATCTGGTTAGTTTTCCAGACTACAGTCTCAGCAGCAGAAAATTTTACGTAGTGCTTGGAATCAAACTCGCATTTTTACGCCTTCAAGCATTATATAGTGCAGTGATTTTTTTTACTACATTGGCAAGGATTTTTTTTGCCATAATCATCGGTCAGGGGGGGGATCCTGGAATGTACGCTCCCTGAATAGACCGGGGACCTTAAGGGCCCTCCTGGATCAGGTAGAACAATACAAACTGAGCATAGTTGCAATACAGGAAACTAAATGGCTCAAAAGCGAGATTAACGACCTCAATTTGCACACTATTTTTACGAGTGGTAAAGAGGAGGGCAACAAGGAGTTTGGAGTAGCTTTCATCGTGAATAAGCAGCTCAAGGACCACGTTATCGGCTTCAAACCCATCAACGAGCGGCTATGTGCGATCCGCATTAAGACCCGTTTCGCTAATCTCTGGCTCATTAATGCGCATGCCCCTACAGAAGTAAAAGAAGACGCGATTAAGGACGAGTTCTACAACGACCTAGAAACACTCTTCGACTCACTTCCATCAAACGACGTCAAGCTGCTGCTAGGAGACTTTAACGCCAAAGTCGGAAATGAAAGCTGGCATAGGGGAACTACTGGAGGTCATAGCCTCCACGAAGAAAACAACAACAACGGTCAGCGACTTATCGACTTCGCGAGCGGCAGAAACCTGGTAATAAGCTCTACATGCTTCCCTCATCGACGAATCCACAAGCCGACCTGGAAGTCTCCAGATGAATACACCGTGAACCAGATCGACCACGTACTGATCAGCAAGAGATGGGCTTCTAATGTCCTAATTAACACTGCCAAGATCTTCGAGGTTGACAATTTGATTGATGATGCTACGGCGGCTGCGTATACTACAGCACTTGAGGAAAAACTGTCGCCCATGCTTGATAACATCAATAATCTAGGCATCCATGAGTTCTGGGAGGAGCTCAAAGACAGCATCAAGGAGGTCGCAGAAGATGTCGTGGGCTATAAAGGCCGGCACAGACGAGCAGACTGGTTCGACGACGAATGCAGGGCCTCGATTGAGGCGAAAAATGAAGCCTATCGCCAATACACACAACGCGCATCCCGAGCCAAGAAAGAAAGATATAACGAGCTTCGGCGAGTATCTAATAAGTTAATTAGACGCAAGAAACGCAAACATTTTGACGAGCAGTTACAGCAAATAAACCGAAGATTAGCCAGTAAGAACATTAGACAGGCGTACAAACTTATAAATAATGTTAAGAACGGATATCAACCCAGGACAAGCCTATGTAAGGACAAGGATGGTAACATCATCAGCGACATCGAAAGCGTTAAAAACGATGGGCCTCGCATTTTGAAGAGCTCCTCAATGCACCATCAACATCCCCCGCGGAGTCAGCTCTTGAGCAGTTAGCCGAACTAGGCCCTCCCGTTCTACCCCCAACAGTAGAGGAGGTGAGTCTTGCCATACAGTTGCTTCAAAATAATAAAGCGCCCGGCGCTGACGAGATCCCAGCAGAACTGCTGAAGCATGGTGGAACGTGCCTGACCAATGCTATACATGTGCTACTGCTGAAAATATGGAACGACGAGGAAATCCCCGAAGATTGGCGCAAAAGCATAATCTGCCCAATCCACAAAAAGGGTGACAAGCTGAAGTGTGAGAATTACAGGGGCATATCATTAGTTTGTACGGCCTATAAGATATTATCTAAAATTCTTGAAAAGAGAATTAATCCGTACGCAGAACGAATCATTGGCGAGTATCAAGGCGGCTTCAGACCTGGTCGATCAACGACCGATCAGCTTTTCACAGTGAAGCTACTACTCCAAAAGTGCTGGGAATATAACATCGACGTGTACCAAATCTTTGTCGACTTCAAGCAGGCATACGACAGTATCGATCGAAGCATGGGCGTAGCCAGGATTTCGGTCAGGGGGGGGCAAGCCCAAAATTTTTTAACATCATGATTTTCTTAGAAGCTGAAATTTCCGGTCGCAGAAATATTGTTAGCAAATTTTAGAGTAGCCTGGCTTGTGGTTGGATTGATGCAGAGGGTCATGGATTCCAGACTCACAGTGAAGGAATTCATTTTATGGTGTTTTTCGAACTCACGGCCTACGTGACGGACTATGATGTCGCTCAGATTGTATCCATTTATGGGGATAAATAACATTGCTGGGCGTGCTGTTAATCTCAACACCTCAACAAAACAGCAGTTCTTGGAAATTGGATGTCACTCACACATCTGCGGCCCTAGTTTACTGGTGGACTGCCACGCATGTTATTTCTTTTTGTTTGCTAATTTTAAAGTGAAATTTTTAAAATGGAGATGAGAATGATTTTCTTCTGAATTCTGATTACATTCAACTGGCCTCCAATATCTGCCTTTTAGAGCGAAGTTTGTCTATTTTCAGTGCATTTTTGTATCTCGGACTGCATATTCCACTTGCGAATTTAGTTTGTTTCGTCTGTCACTTTCATCTTAGCAAAGTAGCATCGTCAGAATATTTATAAATCCTTTATTGATTGAAATATGGTTAACGGTTTTAATAACATTTCCTCTAAATTTATCAAAGTATTAACAGTGGCTAAATTTTATTGCTGGTATGATTTTGATTTAATAACTTGAAAGACCCGCTCTGTGGCTCACTTGGTTGAGTTGCACTTTACGATGCTAGTAATCTAGAGGTCCGGAGATCGAATCTCGGCGTGGTCCAACATGTCCGTACATGTGAATGGAAATATATAGTGCTTACAACATTATATTTATACACTCCGAAATGATATGCAATGTAATGTTGATTCGAAATTGCCTATAAACGGCTGTGTTAACGCACCATGGCCCCACAAGGGGCTATACGGTACTGAGAAGAAAAAGAAGAACTTGAAAGACACTGAAATATGAGGTCCTTAACCCTGGAAGGTCATGCTTATTTTTAGTACGGAAAGGTCATGCTTCGTCGATTTGACGACCCTCAACTTTGACGCTTCATACAAATCACCCTTTCTCAAAATATTTATAAAATTTGACAAATTTTCAATCGTCAGTTTATGTAGAATGGAAAGACATCGATTTTGAGTAATTTTGTACGGAAATTGATTTACAAATTAAATTTTCTTAATTCAATGTTATTTCGCCCGAAATATAAAACACTAAATTTAAAAATGAGATAAAAAAAACTTAACGTTGATATAATTCAAAAAATGTGCTCGAATCATAAAATACATATTCTAAACGTACTAGGAAATTGGGTTTAATGAATGAAAAGCTCATGTATATACAAAAGGCACAGCAATCCATTTTGGGGTCCCAACACGGGTTTTCTTTCACTTCACCTATTACAGTGGATTGTAGAGTTATTTACAGTAAATTTTGGAATATCTTCTCCCCGAGTTCCCTTGATTAATTCTATGTACGATGTCTTATTTTGACATTGAGTGCCATGGAGGGAGCCCATTGTTATGAGTTCGAAATGCAATCTTCCTAAAATGAGGAAGAATTTTGAGCCATTTTCCTGATTTGTCCTATTTTTGTCCTAGTAAATATTTTTTCCATAATTTTTGAAAATATGGGTCCCACATTTCAAAAATAAACATATTTGTTATGAGCTAGTTGTATGGACACAGACTTATCGTCGAATCGACAACCATACGTAAGAAATACTGGAGTTCCAAAAGTTACACAAAGTTCATCCTTCGTCGTTTCGACGACACCAATTTCCAAAAATCCAATGTAGGTACCCGTCTATCCGCAATGTACCCGGCAAGTACATCGGCACGGTAAGTGCTGTACGAAAACTCAGCTCCAAATAATGAGAATTGTCACGAAAAATGGGATAAATTTGATGATGCGTAGTCGATTCGACGAAGCATGACCTTCCGGGGCTAGCAAAGCTGTATACCATTTATCACCCTTTCAGATGGAAATAAGTTGAATTCCACTTACTTCCCGAAAGGACCTAACGGTTGAAATTGTGTACTCCAGCTCAAAAGCCATGAAATGAAACAGGAAATATGGGATCCACGCAGCCACAGTAGCACATTCACAAGTGAAATGTGTGTGCTGGTACGCAGCCTCCGTCAGTTACGAGAGGCCACTCGCTGTCATCTATTTGTATGCGCCTCCTAACTGCAAACTGTCCCGATCATGACTTCTCCGGCAGCACTTGGAGTGTTAAAAAAGGCATCTGCTGCGCCAGCAGCAGAAAATTTTTGAAAATGTTGTATAGTGCAGCGATTGTTTTTACTACATTGATAAGGATTTTTTCACCATCTTCATCGACCAGGGGGGGGGGCGAGAGCGAGAGCTCGCTGGGAGAACTCCATAGGTGAAGACGCCCACCAGCTGCTGGGCTTCCGAAACTGGAGGACGAGGTCACGTAACCGCGACAATTGGAGGTCAACGATTCAGGCGGCCAAGGCCCGACGTCGGGCTATCGTGCCACATTGATGATGAACTAAAAACACTTGATTGTCAATCAATCGTATGACAGATTGTATGAAAAGTTGCTCGATAATATGTTCCACACGTCCAATAAAAAATTGGGTTGTATGGTCACATACACCTTCCAATTTATCTGACGATCACAAAGATTCTTCAATCGATTGGAAGGTCTATGGCGAGCTTATTAAGATAAACCTGTCCACTTATTGTCATAGTTCTAAGTGCGCTTTTCGGTCAAACGGTGGGACGAATCGATTCGGTGAGATGGGGTTATTGTTCGGCCACGGGTGAGACCGGCTCTCGCACAAGTGTCAGGTGATGTTCACGATACGTGCAAGTGATTTTTTTTTTTTGGTGATGGAAGAGCGACGATTAGGGAATTTGGATTCTAGCGGTTGTTTGTTGGTGATTGCTGCAAGTTTGGAGCATATAATCTTAATTTAAAACTATTGTTTCTCGAAAATATTTATAAAAACTATTAAAAAGTGGATTTCGTGAAATTGGATTTTTGGTGATTGAATGGCATTACAATTACATGATTAACAAAAAAAGGATTTCTTATTATATAAATGCATAGTGAATCGCCGAAGTGAAATACCTTAAAAGTTATATGAGTGAGTCCAAGCCTAAAACGAAACTTTGAACCGACAATTAGTGGAGTTGTGGATAGCTGTGCTGATCTTGCTGGCCCCTTGAAAGTTATATTGTAAGAACCTTCTTCCTTGCCTCATTATTTATACCGCTCCATGGCTTCGCGTTGCTCAACGGAACCGGTTCTGCTGTACAAACCCAACCCCCACTTTGGTTCTTCTAAGAAACAATTCACAAACCGTCTTTTAGGCCCGTATTTATGGACATACCTTAACTCATGGAGACCTTGAGTCAAGGATACCGGAATTCAAAAAAATAAATGTCATTTCCCATAATTTTTCACAGAAATAATTTATATTCAGAAGTCAATGCATCCTTGATTTAAGGCGAAACTCAAGGAGACCTTAAGTTTTCAATAGACTTGAAATATAATATTTCAAGCTACCTTGACTTCAAGTGAGGTTGACTATAGAAAATTTTAAGGTCTCCTTGAGTTTCTCCTTAAATCAAGGATGCATTGACTCGTGAATATAAGTGATTTCTATTGAAAAGTATGGAAAATTACATTTAAGTTTTTTAATTTCAGCATCCTTGACTCAAGGTCTCCTTAACCCTTCTGTCGGCACGAAGGTCTGGCCAGACCTTTGGCACTATATTCTGGTGAAAAAAGTATAGAAGATGAAATCGCAGCGACTTCATATTTCATGATATCCTAGAATAATATGTTTAGAAGCATTTTGAAAAAATTTGAAAAAATCGGTTGAAGTTGTGAGTATGTTTTTAATGATTTTCAATTTATAGTGCTTTTTGATACCCAATAGGTCTGGCTAGACCTACAGTGTTTCCCTCCATTTTTGTCTCAAGGTAAAAAGTGGAAATATAAAATTCTCCGAAAATTCTTCTATTTATGATGTAATAATGTCATTAAAATTCAATTTGTACGATAAACGATAAAATTTTCTGAGATTTTGCTTTAAAAGCCGTGAAGTTCGTAAATTGGGTACGCCTAATTTTATCACATCTTATAACATCACCTAATCAACTGAGATTTGATTCTAGGGAATTCAAAAGAGTTTTATTTTCTTTGTAATAGTAAGAACTAAGTATTAGTCACTTACAAACGTGTTTCTAAAAAGATTTAATTGAGTTATTTACGGAAAATTTAGAATGAAATTATTTTTGCGCTTGAAAATTCCCTATTTCTTTCTATCTATTTACCCAAATCTGCAAGAAGAGAATCAAAAAAAAGAAGAAAATAAGGGAGAAACGTGTTTGTACTAATACCACCTCAAAATATGTCTACTTAAAAACGCTTCCAGTGTATCTACAAAAACGATTTTAATGCTTTTATTGTTTATAAATGGTTGTAAGGAAAGGGGAGAATGATTCTACCGTTAAAAATTTTACTTTTTCTAAAAAATAAAAAAATTTTCTCAGTAGGTCCAGCCAGACCTATTGGGTATAGAATATGCATATTGTAGTAGGTGCCGACAGAAGGGTTAAGTTAAGGTATGTCTATATATACGGGCCTTAATATGTCTTTATCGAAATAACATAAACATACATGGAATCGTACTATTTCAGAATGTAAACGTTCAGGAAAAAATCATCTTTATCGGTGTGTTCCCCGGCAACGAGTTCGATAAGAAAATCACATTCGCAAGCTAAGCCCATAAAAATTAATCCATAGATTATGTATTTTTGAGTGAAAACGTTCCATTGTTCTCTTAGTCAACACAACGTAGTCAACACAGTCAATTTTACTCCAATAATAGGAGGAAACTTTTTTTCCTTCTATTCTTCTAGTAGTAAATTTACACCACGATATGAACGAGAGTAATTTTACGCATTACGGTGTAAATATTTACTACAAAATAGGTGTAAGTCTACAAACGCTAATAAGTAAATTTGCACACATAAATAAGTAAACTTACTCTTGGCCTTATGTAAATTTAAATCAGAAATAAACAAATTTGCACTGAAAAAACTGTAAATTTACACCGGCAAATATGTAAATTTACATCCGCGTTTATAATAATATTCTTCGATGTCAATCGTCCTTTTGCTACCCGTTATTCCAACGGCAAAGAGCTGCTACACCCCCTTCGGTTCAAGAGGAAAAAAGCGCTACAACGACAACAATAATTATGATGCTCACACGAACGCACTTCGGACGGAATAGAATAACTGCACAGCCACTTGTGATATACAGGAAAATGCAATAATGCACAAAAGTATTGTAACCCACTCAGTTTTACAAAAATGTAGGTGTAATGTTTTACACTAAAATCGTAATATTATATGAAAATTTCCTTAAAATTACAACTTCCAATTGGTAAATATACACTGAAATTGTAAAGTTACACAAAAACGAGACCGAGGCTATAGTTTCGGGCGCGGCCGAAATTTGGATACCCTTCGCTCTCCTCGGGCTAAAAGTTTTTTTTTCGGGCGTACTTACGACTTGTATTTAGCCCCCCCCTCCATTCTTTTCCTTCCGTCTTCACAAAAGTTCCTTTGCATCGAACAATGTTTGTGCGGGGTTTGGATGGAATAAGTGGGCAAATACAAATATTTACTCAGACAATTTTATTGGGGGATGCGGGAGCATGGCCCCATAGTACGATTCCATTTGTTTTGACCTTTTTTGTTGCTTTGATAAAGACACATTAATTAAAGGTTTTGTGAAATTGGTGTAAGAAATGTTTCTTAGAAGAACCAAAATGGGGGGGGGGGTTTGTATGGCAGCCCCATTACCCCATGGTCCGATTTTATCCATTCTTACATAAGTTTTGTGTCATCAATAGAAACACATTTATGTCAAATTTGGTTGAAATTGGTGCACAAATAAAAAAGTTTTTCTTAGACGAATCTAATTTGGGAAGTTGGGTTTGTATGGCAGCCCCCTGACCCCATTGTCCGATTTTACTGATTCAGACATAGAAACTGCCTGCAGCATAAAGAAGCATTAGTACAAAATTTCAGCTTCATAGCTTTTATATTCGCAGAGTAAAACGCGTCGCAACAGACAGACGGACATCGCCCAATCGATTCCCCGAAGGGTATAATAAAGTAAGGACACATCTTCACACCAAATGTGGTGTAAAATTACACCCCATTACCCCATGGTCCGATTTTATCCATTCTTACATGTTTTGAGTCATCAATAGAAACACATTTATCTGAAATTTGGTTCAAATTGGTGCACAAATAAAAAAGTTTTTCTTAGACGAATCTAATTTGTGGAGTTGGGTCTGTATGGCAACCCGCTGACCCCATTTTACCTGCAGCAAAAAGAAGCATTTGTACACAATTTCAGCTTCATAGCTTTTATATTGGCAGAGTAAAACGCGTCGCAATAGACAGACAGACGGACATCGCCCAATCGATTCCCCAAGTCATGCTGATCATATATGTGTACTTTTTATATGGTCGGAGATGCGTCCTTCAATGCGTTACAAACTTCATGACAAAGTTTATATACCCTTTCACTCTATGAGCGAAGGGTATAATAAAGATAGGACACATCTTCACACCAAAAGTGGTGTAAAATTACACCAAAATAGAGTAATATTAAAAATTCTGTGTAATATTACACTATTTTGTGGGTTTACTAGAAATTTTGTTGCAAAATAAGCGTTTACTGTAATTTTGCGAGAGAAAAAAGGTGTAAAATTCAACGAGTTTTCGATGTAAAATTCAACCTTGTTTTCACAGTGTAGCCAAAACCCTCAAAACGAACGTGGAAAAAGCCTTTGAAGCCGCTCCTCGTTCCTATGATTACATCCAACATACCGTTACTTTACTATTAAGAAGCTTAACTATGGACACCAATCCTATATATACCTACTTATATTTTCAAGACTACTATTAAACAAGAATCGGTAAATAACGATGTTTTACATAGCGTTATTGAAATATTCAAATCACGTAAATTTGCCCAACCGGTAACAATGAAGTGAATTATTCCAAATTTCGTTCTTATTATTGTATCCATGGAAGTTGTCACTCTCCACAAATATCTACTGGAATGAGGTAACATTTGCAAGTTGTTTATTTGAATTTAACCTCGTTGTTTCCATGAGCAAGTATGATGCTCATTTCATCTGCAAGCTTTCCACAAACTTTACAATGCTCGCATTTTCGAATATCTTTCTAGTATACTATAGGATATGACAAACAAACAGATGAACAAACGAAAACTACTAACAGAGAGCGACCAATCCTTAAAATTGTTTTCGTGACTCAAATTTTTACAGGACGTGTTTCGAAAGCATATCATCTGATTTTGAAAAGATTTTTTTCCCGTGAAATAAAAACAAGAGCATGAAAGCCAGGGAGAGAATAGTGTACATATGAACATCTATACGATTGGAAACGGGGTGCGAGGACAGACCAAACGATATTACCATCAAAATATAAAAGAATGTGTTCTTTTCTTTGTTTGGCTTGTCTCAGATGCCAAGCAAAACCACAAAGAGGGAATAGAGAGTTTTTTGTCTTCTGTGTGAGCATTGCTCGTATTCGTATCTCATACATATTCCGTCAAGACGAAGTTTTTGTTGTATGATGCAATAACTGAAAAACGTAAAGCAGCAGTAGTTGCATGGCCGCATGCATTGCAATCCATGGACCATTGACCGTGTGTGTGCGGCCTATGGTTTTCTATTCGTGATTAAATAAGCCAATGAACATCATGGGCGGCCAGTCTAAGTGTGCAGGTAGGACACTGCTCACCCTACAAAATGCTAGCTACAAATAAAAATTATTTTTTAGAACATAATTGATTCACTTCGGTAACTACATGCATATCTAACTTAACGTTACGTAACTTTCCTTAAAACCCTAGAGAGATAATATACGTCGAATCGACGTACAGACATTTTTCTTTTTATTATATGTATCTCATAAGTGAAGCTTTATAATTTGTTGGTTCCTAGATTTAACTCAATTCATGTCTGTAGGCGTAATTATTGGCTTGGGTGCCACACAGCCTAACATATTGGGGGGTCATAAGTCAAATATACGTCGAATCGACGTATGATTATCTTTGATGTCATTAGAAACTGTAGAATAAATTTGTACTGAAAAATATGTTAATTGCCCCGAATTGACATTTTTATAAATCTTCATAATGTGGATGTGTATTTCCTTGGATATAACCACTGAAAGCCTGTTTCGATAAAGATATCCTTTATTTTAATCTATTAAAAGGACAGCCCACTTTCTCCTAGAACCACTTTCTTAAAATTAATATTATATAAACAAATAAATGATAATTTTGCAAAACCATGAGTTTAACAGATTAATATTAAATACAAATGATTATATATCTACCTTTTAACAACATGTTACTCTTAACCCATTCCCCGCCAATGATGCCATATGGCATCAGTAAAAGCCTCATATTTGGGAGCGCGCCACGGACACCCTGTAACATCCTCAACATTGTTTTTTCCTTTGTTACACTAAGTAATGTTTCTTCTGTCTATTCCAATGTTCCTGGCTAGTATTTAGATAGATTTGTGCCATTGGGAGCAGAAAAAAAAAGTGTCGTGAAATTTTTTTTGAAAAAATGCGATTTTTGCGGGTAAGCCTCCACAAAATTTTAAAAATTATATACTTGCGACCTGATTTTCTCAGAACAATTTGTGTTAAACAAAAGCCAGAGTAGCATAGATTAGAATAGCAAAAAAAAAATTTGCAATAACGGTAGTTTTATAGGTAGTAACACTAAATACATTTTAGTGATGCCATATGGCATCATTGGCGGAAACCTATTAAAAAATTTATTTTTAATTTTATTTTTTTTTTATATTTTTCCAATATGTTTTACTGCGTTTTTAATAATTTTCACTTTGTGAAAATTAATTTTATGCTGAAAATTCGTTTCTGAGGATTTAGAGTCCAAGATGATGAAAATGCTTGGATATTACAAATAAAGTCGGGGAAGTCACCCAAATGCAGTTCCGTAGGGATATTGCAACCTACTATTGTACGACTGTGGCTCATCAGATTTGGGTAGCACATACCACAGTCTTCCGAATGTTGCACGTATGATGGAATTGGCCATTATGTTGCGAAATGCAATCGAAGAAGATGTGCATATCCGCCCTGCAAAAGCCAAACTCGGACTAAATGCATCAAATGTGATACAGGATTATGTGTTAAATGCTTCTTAAAATTTCACACAAGCTCAGAATTATAATTAAAGAAAGTAAAAAGTGTTTTTCCGAAAAAATTTCAACGTTTTTATCTTAATTGAAAAAAAAAATTGTAATGGGTTCCCGCCAATGATGCCATATGGCATCGGGCCTTTGCGGGAGAACGGAGGCACGTAGGAAAAAATGGTAAACGGTTTTGGATTCAGGGTGGCTTCTTTACCGTAAATACCAATTTTCAGGATGTAATTCGAAAAAAAATGTGTTGGCGGGGAATGGGTTAACAAAGAAGTTATAAGGATGTTAACTAGAAAAAGATAATCATACGTGTCCTTTTTCAGAGCTTTCCGATCAACTTTTTTCTTAGCAAATTTAATGGTAGAGTCCAGCTATTATAGATTCTGAAAAGTGATAAAAGTAGGGACAACTTGAATTATTCTCGTAGTTATGGCTTTGGAAAGATACACGGGAAACTCGAAAATTTTCCATTTAAGCTCGATTTTTTCCGTTGAGTGTCCTTGAAACAGAAAACAACGTTCTATGGCCCTGCAATTAGGGTATTCGCGAAGAGCCATTCAAAATCGTAGGAACCGTTACCAAGAGACAGGAAGTGTCTCCCGTCATCATGGTTCAGACCAAGTTCGAATAACCACCCCCGCAGAAGACCGATATGTGATACGTTGTGCGCGACGGCATCGTACGATTAGTGCTCGTGGACTACAAAGTAGGCTATTAAGGACGACTGGCTGGGACCATTGTTAGCCCTCAAACAATCAGAAATCTTTTGCACGAAGACCAACAACGATCAAGGAGACGTGAGTTTGAACACAAAGTTTTTTTTTTAGAAGAACCTAATTTGGGGGGTTAGGTTTGTTTGGCAGCCCCATGACCCCATTATCCAATTTGATCAATTCTTAAATATGTTTTGTGTCATCAAGAGAAAAACGTTTGTGTGAAATTTGGTTGAAATCGATGCACAAACAAAAAAGTTTTTGTCAGAATTAGGCTCTTCTTCTTTGGGGGGTTGGGTTTGTATGGCGGCCCCATGACGCCATGGTCGGATTTGATCGATTCTCACATATATTGTGTGTCATCAATAGAGATACATTTGTGTGGAATTTGGTTGAAATCGGTGCACAAATAAAAAAGTTCTTCTTAGAAGAACCTAATTTGGGGGGTTAGGTTTGTATGGCAGCCCCATGACCCCATGGTCCGATTTTACCGATTCAAACATACAAACTGCCTGCAGCAAAAAGAAGCATTTGTGCAAAATTTCAGCTTTATAGCTTTTAAATTGGCCAAGTAAAACGCGTAGCAACAGCCAGACAAACGGACAGACGGACAAACGGACAAACGGACAGACAGACAGACGGACATCGCCCAATCGACTCCCCATGTTATGCTGATCATATATGTATACTTATTATATGGTCGGATATGCTTCCTTCAATGCGTTACAAACTTCATGACGAAGTTAATGGAATCGGACCATAGGGTCGTGGGGCTACCATACAAACCCAACCCCCCATTTTGGATCTTGTAATAAACATTCTTTCTACACCATTTATAAAAAAATCTAGTGGCTTATAATCGCGGTTTATATACTGCATCCGATCTTTTGTATATTTACGTAGTGGTGAAATTTCGTACAACGAAAAAGTATTGCCAGAGGCACCTTTTCGATTTGTGTCTAGTTTCTTTGGCATTGCGTAAGCGTTCCTTAACCTTCAAGCGGGCGTGAATTTACCGCCCTGATCATATAAACACGCATAGCTTTTCTCCCGTTGGCCGGATCGAGGCGTGAGAAGTATGTATTCTTAAGTTATACTGTTATACATACGATACAATAAAATGTTGGGTAAATTTTACCTTCCATACCTTTCCAGTGGCAGGGGCGAACCCAAGGGGGGGATTTGGGGGATGAAACACCCCCCGAAATTTTAAAATGAAAATTATAGGAATGAATAAAATTCACACAAAATATCTTTATTGATAAATCAAATACCTAAGTGATGATTTTCACTATGCACGACGTCAGACTATCGTTTTAAAGTGCCCATAGATCTTCCAACCGATTGAAGCAATTTTTTGATTGCCCGATAAATTGGAAGGTGCATGTGACCATCTAATCCATTTTTTTTATTGTACGTGTGGAACATATTGCCATGCAATTTTTCATACAAACTGTCATGATAATCATGTGTCTTCAGTTGCTGATTTATTGACATAAGCCAGTGGTCATTCTTCATGTTGTGGTTGTGGCGGTCATTGGCTATATCCACACATGCGCGCTTTTGTCTTCCCTATCGTCTTCAAGCTCCGTTTCCACTTTCAACATTGAACTGATTGCGTCAAGTAATCAGAAGAGATGAATGCTTCATTCTATAGCGTTCTTAAATAGCGCAGACCTCGATTGGTCAATCGATCGGACAGTATATGGGCACTCTTAAGCCTAAGGTCTAAGAACATTTAAAGCGTTGGATTTCATGAGCCACTTTGCAAATACAAATCACCCCCCCCCCCCCGAAATAAATTCCTGGGTGCGCCCCTGCCAGCGGTCATCAAACGTTCGGGGATGGTATACTTTGGTATATAGTTGTGCTCAAAATGTGTGTGCTCTGTGTAATATCACTGAAGTGTCGTGCTTCGCTAAAACTGCAGAATTTGTTTTATTGTTTACCAGATGATAGTTTTTATGATGATAACTTATTTGGACATGCTCTTCTTTCAATTTACTATAATTATGAACATGGAAGTTGTACGGTTAGGCGCAAATGGAGGGGAAAAGACGAGGGCGGTAAATTACCGCAGCGCGCCCGGTTATGTCTCAAATTATGCGCGCCCGCTTGAAGGTTAAGCATATGCGAGAGGATGATATTCTAGTGAAAGTAATCTGTGGCGCATCTACAGATAACAGAAGTGGATTGTGGAGATCATCCTAAAGGTACATTTTCCTCGACACGACTGCACGACAGCGACTCGCTCATTCCATATAGAAACTCGTTTTTAAAATGAGCGAAAAACGAGTTTTTATATGGAATAAGCGAGTCGCTGTCGTCCGACCGCGTGGAGGACAACGTACCTTAAGACATGTGCTTTTGATGTAAACGTTTTCATAGCGACCATCCGAATACCATGCAATTTCTTTTTTCAACAATAATTAATTCGGCATTTCAGAAAACTGGAAATATATGTGATCATTCCTAGAAATATTAGCAACGTTTTTCGGTCGATGCATATCCATAATAGTCGCTGCATATTCAAAGACGCAATGTTAAGGTACGTTGTCCTCGATGCAGCCGCAGCGACTCCAGCGGCTCTTCCCTACCCAAAGCAGCCGTCTCCCGAAGCCCACAAGCAAGCAAGTCCACAACGTTCACCATTCGTGCATGCATTATGTACAACAAGAGTCCCGCGACTGCTTTATATATACAGACAGATTCGTGTATCAGTCGAATCAGTACGACTATTGTGCGAAACACCTACCCTACCCCAAGCAGCCGTTTCCCGAAACCAACAAACAAGCAAGTGCACCACGTTCACCATTCGTGCATGCATTATGTACAACAAGAGCCGGAGCGACTGCTTTGTATACAATACATGCTGATTCGCATATCGGCCGAACGGATACGACCATTGTGTGAAACGTCTACCCTACCCAGTGGCGTATTTAGAAAATTCTCAAAGGGGGGGCACATACTACGGAGCTAATTTGTTACATAAAGTTTTGGTGTGGGGATACCCGATAGCATAATAAGGTAGGTGGGTAGCTACCATGACCTCAAGTGAGGTTGACTATAGAAAATTTCAAGGTCTCCTTGAGTTTCTCCTTAAATCAAGGAGGCATTGACTCGTCAATATAAGTGATTTCTATGCAAAAGTATGGAAAATTACATTTATTTTAATTTCGGCATACTTGACTCAAGGTCTCCTTGAGTTAAGGTATGTTTATAAATACGGGCCTGAGAGTCCTTTGCATTTCAGGTTTATTACACCAAAACTTTAGTTTTCCTGACAGATCTTAGAATAGCACTCATTAACTGCTTTTGGCTTTTCCTGAACCAAAATACGGAGGCTTTAAAAAAGTTTGGTAGTGTAGTTCGAAGGAGCCTGAAGCCGAAAATGAATTTTACGAATACGTACTTAATAGGCTATGGAATTAATGCAATGACCAAAGAGACTGTTTCCATATGACAAAACGGATTCCAAACGGAACACTTTTCTTTGAAGAGAAATTTCATACATCGTCCGAAATTCTGCCAAATTTCGGCCAATTTCTGCCAAAAAGTGCTTCTTCTTACTTTTGAAAGAAACACAGATGAAAAGCTGATACAACAAATTTTGGCTGACATTGTGGTCTTGAACTCCATGGCAATTTGAATGCAAAATTAGGATTTACTAAAAAAGAGGCCTTTGTATGTTTTGTCAAAAATCTAGTAACAGATTCCGTAAAATCGTGACAAGTGCCGAATAATATTTTAAAAAGTACAATCCAGAATACTACACGGTTGTAAATTTTAGTGTAAGCCGGGAGTAAATTTTATCAATTAAATAGTATAACTCCTATCTATTCCAAAACTTGAATCAAATTTGACCATTTTCAACTTAAAATTTTAGTTTATTCAAAAATTATATTAACCATAACCGCTACAGAATAAAACTATCCAAATACTCTTTTAATATTATACATTTTACACTGTTCCGGATAGAATAAATTGCATTGAACGTTGTCATAACATAAAAGGGTAGAATCAGTCCTACTATGTTATCAAATCTACATCTATCAACGCAAGAAACCCAGAAATCTATTGATTTGTAGTCTGTCTGGTTCAGTGAACAGCGCGCTTGCCTACAAATCACAGAGTTGTGGATTCGAAGCCCACTGCACTCGTATTACAATTTTTCTTTTACAAGCGGTTTGTATAAATTTGCTTATCAATTTTATACTATTGAAGAGTAAAATTTTTATCAAGAATACTTATACTTTTGTGTGATATGTGTGAATACATTCTTTTGATAAAGTTTTTATATGGAAATGTATGAATATATTTTTTTATAAAAATTACCCCAAAATTTTCAGCCGTGTAGAAACTAGAAATGAGAACGAATGGCTACGATGATGTTTACTTCGTGAAAATTGAAGCATTAAAGAAAGTACCCCAGGCAGGGCACCACAGACACCGAACCGTAGGATTTCGAAAATGTATTCTAAAAATGCTTTCCCACCAAAACACTTCTATTTTTAGCATTTTAACAGAAAGAGAAGCATCTGGTTTAAAGACCTTTACAGCAGCCCAACACGAATTTACGGCCAAATTAACCCTTTCGCTCCCAATGATGCCATATGGCATCATGAAATTTAATGATTTTTCATAGAAAATTTAAAAAATAAATTTTAACTTTTTGTGTGACATTAGAATCTCCCAATAGTGTAATACTTAGTTGATTTTTTTCAGCGTGAAATTTTTTGTTTTGGGATGTTATTTTTAATGAAATTTTAGAGAAGGTTTGACGATTGTTGTAAAGCCGAAAAACTGATTTATCCACTTCCCCATATTTCCTAATAGTAATCATTTTATGCAAATCATTTTAATGGTTTTATTTTGTAAAGAGGTTGTTGTAAGAGAAAATCAAAATATTTGTCGATTTTTTTTTAGGAAAACCCTATAAATTGGTTTTGCATGAACATGATGCCATATGGCATCATTGGGCGTGAAAGGAAAATCAGGAAGTCCCCTATTCATATAAATGCTAGTTGCTTGCTGTATGGAAGGTACCCTTAGTTTTTATCCGAATGAGCTAATTTTTGTTGGGTGGGGTGATTATGAGCTCCAATCGCAATAAACCAAAATTTAGCACTCTGCTCTACTTTTGGGGGGATTTATGGACATGTCCTTTCGCCAAATTCAAATGAGGGGATAAGGGGGGTCGTTGATCGGAGCGACTCAATGTTTCTCCCAAAATAATATTGAACTTATTGTGAATACTTGTACGAAATTTTACGGCTGAACTAAAAAATTTTCAAGAGTTATGGGGCTTGTAAAAAAGGTATTAAATGAAAAAGTTCTAATTTATTTTTAAGCTAGGGCCGAATCATTGTTATAAGCGGCTTCCAAGATGACATCGATACCACAACAACATCTCCTCAACTTATATCAACATAAGATGGAGTCACTTCACACATGACGAGACTTTCAATAGCAGTCCTTGATTCCGAACAGATTCATGTCGATTTTGGGCAACGTCTCATGACCACCTCGCTATACTTATTCTCTGAGAGTTCTTGTTCTTGAAACCACGCGTTTATGAAAATAAACTCAACCCGTTCGAAAAACGGAAAGGGTTCATCAACGAGGAGATCTGGCGAATTGAGAAGATGATGTGATAATAATGTGTCGAAAAAGATTGACAAAGTTTAGTAATAGAAATGCTCAAAATAAAAAGGGAACATTTGGTACTGCAATTTTTAGTATGGTCTGAAAAAAGTTTGATGTGCTCACAGGGGGGGGGCACGTGCCCCCTGTGCCCCCCCTGTAAATACGCCACTGACCCTACCCCAAGCAGCCGTCTCCCGAAGCCTACAAACAAGTGAGTGCACCACGTTCACCACTCATACGAGCATTATACTCAACAAGAGTGGCGCGGTTCATTCGACGATAGTTTTCATTGTGGAGCTATCCGAAGCGATTATCAACGAAAAATGAGTTTTTATATGCAATGGGCGAGTCGCAGTCGCTAGGGTCGCGCGGAGGAAAACGTACCTTAGGATGCTCCTGACCAAAGGCGTAGGACCCCGGCTTTCTTTTCCCTCTAAACAAAAAACAATCGTCCGACCATTTAGAACACTTTCTGGGGATCGCCTTCGCCCCTTCTTGAACACGTTGCGGATTAAGGTCTTCACATATCGAATTCGTGTGGACTTGTAATTTTTATCACTGATTTACCATTATATTTGCTTATTTCATCAAGGCAGCCCATTTTTTGGGTCGTTTAATACCTTACATTATTTTTCGAACTTGACTTTAACTTTTTTCACTACTGTACAAACATTATAATGCAATAATGTGTACTCATTGGAAACAACATGTTGCAGTTTTCATAAAAAAGTAGACCAACAAACGGCAGTCAACACGACTACGAAGAAACCATTTTTTAGGCTGTGAATGTTCATTGAATGTTATAGCGATATTTTCACGTTATTCACGGCGTTCTAGGAAATATTCTTTACGGGTTAATGCTGAAAGCTATACCGAAACAGGAACATTTGGAAAAGTGCCAAAGGGACTGTGTTGCGATAAAAATTTATTTATGACGAAAATTTATCAATTTTTTCAAGCCTCAGTGAAAGGGTAGAATAAAAGCTAGTGATAGGTATACATTCAGCTATGTACAATGGCAAAGCAGTGAGTGCAGGATACTTAAATATAATTTCTGAAGGAACATTTGCGTCAAATTAAAAACAAAAACATACTTGTCGAAAAATGAACCAAAAACAAATCTTCAACATACACCATCGAACACTGAAATGCGAAAGTATAATGATGTGGTCAACTATTTTCCTTTTACAACTGATATTTTTCCATTTGTTCTAGGAATGTATCATTTTTCCGGAAAATGGTGTCTCTAAACTTTTACGAACACTTTTCGATTTATGAAACATATTCATTGTTAACACTTTTCCTTTCAGTTTTGAGCACGCCATGGAATTCATGGTGTCCTTTATCTCAGTGTCGAGTTCCATCTGAAAAGCTGAAGTCATATGCCCAGCAAGTAATAACGAACGGAGTTCATACAAATACAGGTGCATATGCAAAGTTGAGAATTAGAGAACATACATGCAATGTTTATTTTATCTTATACCCTATACCCGTAAGACGGTATAGGGTATATTGTTTTTGTTACGACGATTTATGTAACACCTCAAAGGAGCCACCAGAGGTATGGCAAAGTATATACAGGGTGTCCGAAAACTGCCGCATAAATGCTCCGGATTGTGATTTCCAGCAAAAAAGTTGTACAGTAGGGCCTCGGTTTGCGTCGGAAATTGGTTTCTAGAAATCGCGACGCAACACGAAACAACGCAAAACGAATTGTAAATTTTGGGTAGCAAATTTTGAAATTTTGTAGAGAAATGGCGTTGTTTTCGTATTGCGCTGTTTTAGAAGTAACACCATTTTTCCGAATTGCGTTGTGAAAATTCGAGTTGCGTAAAATAGCGCTATTTCACGCAACTCGAATTTTCACAACGCAATTCGGAAAAGTGGTGTTACTTCTAAAACAGCGAATTACGAAAACAACGCAATGTGAATCGACTCAAATCGAGACTCTACTGTACTGAACATACCCCCAATTCTTAACCCTTTAGCTGCCACAGGCGTTTGAAGATTTTTGAGAAAATCATTTTCTTGCATGACTTTTCTTACATCTCCAAAGCTAGAATAGCCAAATATTATTGTTATTACAGCCAACAAGTTTACCTTTCTGAAAACTTACCACACTAAATTCGGATTAGAGGTTTGGTTTTTACAGAGCTTCGAAGTCAAATTTTTATGATTTGACCCAAAAACAATCAATTTTTCCATCTTAATTTTCTCCAACTTCTGCCAAGGTGAGGTGCTTGTACGATTCTTTTAAAAATTGCCGCATAGTCTCTTACATCATTTTATTCTAACTCTATTATTTCTAATACATAGTTTTAATGCCTTAAGTGCATAAAACTAGGGTTAGTTTTAGCTCAAATTCAAGGGTGTCCGGAAACTGCCGCATAAATGCTTCGGATTATGATTCCTCATGAGATTTCCCGCAAAAATTGTTGTACGAAACATGCTCCCAATTCTTAACCCTTTAGGTGCTACAGGCATCAATCTTCAGATTTGCGCAAAAATCATTTTCTTGTATGACTTAACCCTCAATATCTCAAAAGCTCGACTTGCTAAAATGGCGAAATAAGATGATTATTACAGCTAACAAATTTGTCTAAAAAGCTTCACTAAAATCAGATGAGAAGTTTGGTTTTTACAGAGCTTCAAAATTAAATTTTTGTGATTTCACCGAAAACAATGTATTGTAGGGGAAGTTTGAATTGAATTGATTTCGAGCTAAAATTAAACAATTTGGTGTATATATTTTTTGTGGGGGAGGGAGGAGTAGATGGGTCGGATCTGACACATCATTATAACCTTGTCAAGGAATCCAACGGCTACCATTTGATACTAATTTGAAGTTTTTCGTGACATTCTATCAAAAGATATGGCTGAATATAACTTTGTAGGGGAAGTAGGAGTAGGGGTGGTCGAACATACTCCACTTTCCATCAACTCAAGGTATATGTTAGAATGAGACATTGATCAAAATTTCAAGTCGATAGCGATAATCTACTGAAAGTTATGGCCGAATTAAAATATCAAGGAGGGGTAGTTTATATGGGAGGTAGGGGAACCCGTGGTCCGATTTGGCCCATTTTCAATACCGTCCAGGATTTTAGCAAAACAAACATTTGACCAACATTTCAAACCGCTAGCTTTATTATTTCGGGAGTTATCGTGCTAACAGACAGACACACGGACAGACAGACAGACAGGCAGACATGGCTTATTCGATTCAGGGACCGACCCTGATCATTTATATATATATATATTGCCATACCTCCGGTGGCTCCTTTGAGGTGTTACATAATATCGGCGTAACAAATACAATATACCCTATACCATCTTATGGGTATAGGGTAGGGATGTCAAAAACCGGCCCATAACCCGGTTTTCGGTTTTTTCGGTTTTTTCGCAAAGCCGGTTAGACCGTCCGGTTTTAACCGGGCTCAAAGTACCGGTTTTCGGTTAACCGGTTTTTCATTGAATTGCTTCGAATTTTAGCAAAATAATGCATACACACTCGTTAAGCTGATGTTCGTATAGATTCGCTCCCAGGAATCTAAAACTCATTTTGCAAAAAAAAAATTTGATCGGAAAGGTCCCAAAAAGAACAAAAAATGATATTAATCCTTGGCTGGAGGTCAGCATGTGGGGTATCAAATCAAAGGGGACGTCGAGTACATTACATATCCGGTGTTTGTTTTCTGTTTCAAGGACCCTCAACGGAATAAATCGAGATTAAATCGAAAATTATTGTGATTTCCGTGTTTCTTTCCTAAGCCATAACTACGAGAATAATCCAAGTTGTCACTACGTTTCTCACTTTTCCGAAAAAAACGAAAAATTACGGCTTTGGAAAGATACATATACGAGAAACATGAAAATTTTCCATTGGATCCCAATTTTCTCCTGTGAGCGTCCTTGAAACAAGTAATAAACGCCAGATATGGAATGTACTCGACGTCCTCTTTGATATGACACCCCGCATGCCCACGTTCGATCACGGTTTGAAATTAGTGTCCTTTTTGAGAGCTTTCCGATCATTTTTTTTCTTAGCAAATTTGATGGTAGAATCTTTAGCTATTACAGATTCGGAAAAGTGAGAAACGTAGTGACAATTTGAATTACTCTCGTAATTAGGGAAAGATAAACGGGGAAAAACAATAATTCTCCATTTAATCTCGATTTATTCCGTTGAGGGTCCTTGAAACATGGAATAAACACCAAATATGTAATGTACTTGACGTCCCCTTTGATTTGATACCCCACATGCCGACCTCCGGTCATGGATTATAGAGTATCCTTTTTTGTCCTTTTTGGGACCTTTCAGATCCAAATTTTTTGAAGTTTCAGATTCCTGGGAGCCCACTAATTCAAAAACCACAAGAATTAACCTTACTCTATTTTTTCTATTTGAAATGCTAATACGACTGCACTATGATGTAGATGTTGAAGTCTTTGTGGACACGACGGATGTTGAAGTGGACGCGGATATCGATGTGGATGCGGACGTCGTAGCAACTGCCGATTCATCTTCCTATAACAATGAACTCTAAATTTTTTTCATAGAAGACAAGCAATAAAATTACAGACTGACAAATGAAGAAAATATAAAAATATTATGAATTTACAAAGTTTATTTTTTTTGGGTTTTACCCGGATGGGCAAACAACCGTCCGGGTTAAAACCGGGAGGATGAAAAAACCGAAAATAACCGGTTAACCGATTTGAAAGTACCGGTTTTCGGACTAACCGTCCGGTTTTTGACATCCCTAGTATAGGGTATAAAAAACAGCAGCCGAGGGCGGACTCCATGAAACACCGGATTGGGCTTTTATTAACACCACTTTTGTTACAGTGTACGGTTGCGTTTTCGCAACGCTTTACATTTTCATTTTTCACGCTTTCTGGTAAAAAATATTAACTTGATCCCCGAGAAAGTAAGCTTCATTTAGGAGTTATTTAATCGACCTGTTTTTACTCAAAGATGTATTTGAACTTTTTCTATGATTTGAAAATTGTGAAAATTTAACGTTTTTAGGTTACGATGCTAATTTATGTATAAAAATACCCAGATAAAATATTTTCCTGAAATCTACGGAAATAACATAAGACAGATTACAACAGGTGCGACAATATATAGAGCTGTATTATGAGCGCAGAACATACGCTCAAAATTTAAGGTTCCAAAAACGAACAGATAATTCCCATTATTTTTATTACAAATTTAGTTTTGATGCTATCTTTAATTTTTGCTTTTATTGATTAACTCTGTTTAACTTCTTAAGATAAAGCGGGGCGAACAATTTTTGTACTTAAGTTTTAGATAAATTTAAGAAATATATTAGTAAAAAGTGGCTTTGCAAATGCAAAAAAAAAATATAATTCAAGCACCTCATCTTGGCAGAAGTTTTTTTTTTGTGAATTCTCAAAAATTTTTGAAAACCAAACCTCTTATCCCATTCAAGCTTCACATTTCACTTCACATTTTAGATTTATTTTTAAGGCAAATTTGTTAGCTGTAATAATCATCTCATGTCGCTATTTTAGCTAATCTAGCTTTGGAGATATTGAGGTTTAAATCGCACAAGAAAGAAATTTTTGCAAAAATTTTCAAATGCCTGTGGCAGCTAAAGGGTTAAGAATTGGGGGTATGTTTTTCCTTGTATAATTTTTATATCTTTCTTTAATTAAGTCTCTGTTACGTTTTATAGCATCTATATCTATATATCTATCTAGTAGATAGATAAAGCGTAGATAGTATCCACATACACTGCGCGACAAATGCTTAGGTTCATGGATATTTTCCTTTAAAATTAGCAGCTTAAGTCTTGTACCAAGTTCAAGTACCTTGGCTCGATGGTGAACAGCGGAGCTACATGCGATGATGACATCAAACACCGCACAAAGGTTGGGTGGATGACGTGGCGAGAAAACTCAGGAGTTTTCTGCGATAAGAAAATGCCACTGAAGCTAAAGGGCAAGTTGTACAAAACGGTTGTACGTCCCGCACTCATGTATGGATCAGAATGCTGGACCATGTATGAAAGTTACGCGAAAGAAATGACAATGACTGAAATGAAAATGTTACGCATGTCAGTTGGTGTAACGAAGAGGGACCACATCAAGAGTAGCTACATCCGAGGCAGCTTGTCCATAGACCAACCAATCACCGAAAAGCTCGAAGACCGACAAATGGATTGGTATTGCCATGTTCAAAGGCGTCCGCCTGAGAACCCCGCAAAGAAAGCGATATCAATGGAAGTTCCACTTGATGGACCCAAGGCCAGAGGCAGAACGAAGAACACCTGGATATGTCAAATGAAAAAGCAACAACAACGCATTGGTCTCGGCGATGACACGATCCAAGATAGAGCTGCCTGTAGAAATATGCTGATAAATTATCGCCAAAACGGGCGATGTGCCTACATCGCAGGTCGAGCAACGCGAAACCGTGGAGCGGTATAAAGAACGAGGCAAGGAAGAAGAAGAAGAAAGAGAAGAATACATATTCTTATAAGTAAACTCCACTTACACAGTCCTAATCGTAATCGACTACTATTATAATATTTAACCGTTTCCCATTTAATAAAGCTTGAAATTTAAAAAAACAAAAACAAAAAAGTGTTTGGGTGGGGCTTACGACTCACTTCCATCAAACGACGTTAAGCTGCTGCTGAGATACTTTACTTTTACTGGAGGTCACAGCCACCACGATGAGGGCAACAACGGTCAGCGACTTATCGACTTCGCTAGCCTGTTTCCCTCACCGACGCATCCATAAGCGGACGTGGAACTCTCGAGATGAATGCACCGTGAACCAGATCGACCACGTACTTATCAGCAAGAGATGGCCCTCGAATGTCTTAGACGTCCAATCCCGTCGAGGAGGCAACTACGACTCCGATCAATATTTGGTAAAGACGACCTACAGGTGCAGAATCTCTTCAGTGCATATATCGAGAACCAACCCTGCTAAGTGCTAAGATCTTCGAGGTTGACAATTTGATCAATGATGACATGTGGGCTGCGTACACTGCTGCCCTTGAGGGAAAACTGTCGCCGTGGGGTATAAAGCCCAGCGCGTTGTGTGTATCGGCGATAGGCCCCTAAAGATCTGCAATTTGGTAAAATTTATTCAAATTATATCAAAATCGAGCCAGAATTAACCCTAGTTTTCTGCACTTAAGGTATTAAAACTGTTAGAAATAATGGAGCTAGAATAATATGATGTAAGAAAGATATGATCGTAAGGACTATGCGCCAATTTTTAAAAGAATCGTACAAGCACCTCTCCTTGGCAGAAGTTGGAGAAAATTGAGATGAAGCAATAAATTGTTTTTGGGTGAAATCACAAAAATTTGATTTTGGAGTTCTGTAAAAATCAAAGCTCTTATCCGATTTTAGTGCGGTTAGTTTTATTTTTGTTGGCTCTATTAATCAACTTACTTTGCTATACTAGCTAGTTTAGCTTTGGAGAAATTGAGGTTTTAGTCGAAGAAAATTATTTTTTCTAAAATCTTCAAATGCCTGTGGCAGCTAAAGGTTTAAGAATTGGGGGAATGTTTCGTACAACTTTTTTGCTGCAAATAACACGAGGAATCACAATACAGTGCGTTTATGCGGCAGCTTCCAGACACCCTGTATACCTATATATTAATAAAAGAATTCCACAGGAATATGTGAATTTAGATCCGATCAAATTACTCAAATTCATGAAGTCGTCGTCTATGTGCACCCTTAAAATTCTGTAGTACAATTATTTATTGTTGACCCCCAGTTTCCGAAACCCTAGCAGCTGGTGGGCGTCCTCACCTACTGAGTGCTCCCAGCGAGCTGTCGTTCGTACACGCAACCTCCCTCCGTCAACTCGTTGTTCGTCCTTCTTTGACATGCGATTATTGTCGATTCGTTGTAAATGCCTCACCCATTGCAATCGTGAAGCCTCATGATTTTCAATACTTCCAGTCGGGTGATCGTTTTATACACTTCGAGCTTCGTGTACCTGTCACCTGTGTGCTTGCTTTGAATTAATAATTATTAGCTAGTTACATCCGTCGCTTAATTTCGTCTGTTTCTTTGGCGTCCTTTCATTGATATGTAGTCCAATTGCTTTTGCGGCGGTATTGATATTATGCGGAAGGCTTTCTGGATCCCCCAATCTTCGATACATAAGGTTGGTATCGTCGGCGTACACTATTAACTGTGTCGACTTGATGAGTAGCGTTCCGCTGCTGTTCAAGGCTCGAATTACCTACTCCAAAGCAAGGTTAAAAAGAGTCGGTGCCAGCCTATCGCCCAGCTTGAGTCCGGTGCGATTTTCGAATAGATCAGTAGGTCTATTTTGCACTCTGACCTGTGAAACGGAATTAGTCATCGTCATCTTTGTCAGCCTCACTAGTTTTGGTTGTATACCAAATTGCAGCACATGTTATACAGTTCACTGTGGTCAATACTGTCAATGTTTACTGTCGATGTTGTATTCTTAACACTTTTTAAGTAACAGCTTCGCCGTAAAGAGCATTGCTGTCGCTAATCTCGATTGCGGCCTTTTTGATTCTTGAGTTGCATCTATGCTTAACTTGTATTTTTCTACCAGATCCGAAAGAGTAATCAGTTGTTCCTTTGCGGAGTCGTCGTTGGCTTTTGATTCAGGTTTCTTGACCAGCAATTTTTTTTATGAAAGTACATATGTGTTTTCGGTACTTCGCTAACAACGTTTAACCGATGAGGAAAGGCCACCATGGGGATGCCTCGGATGCTTCGATGGTTAATTAAATATTTCCTATCACCTATGTATCACGTTAAGTAACCTGAGACGCTTATGATGTTAATACAGTATGTACTCAGACGCAGGGTGTCTTCTTCCAAATGTCGCATCACAAATGATTTTACTTAGCCGTTTACCCCCTACCGTTACGAGTAGTGTGTCCCCTTTATAATCCATGTAAATATCGATTTAAATAAATTTATGTGTGACTGAAAAAAAATGCCTACATCATTTTTAAAATAATCTTTAAATCTCTCACCACTTACGTCACCCTACCACTTGCTGAGAATTTATGCGAAAGTGAAGGCAAGTGTCCTATCATTATCCTTTAGTGAACGTTTCTTCCATTCCCGACTCATGTCTTGAATTTTGTGAAGTCATGATCTAAATCCCAAATTAATTGCCATAAAGATCCTTAGCCTATATATTGAAATTAATTTATCTTTCAATTTTAAATTAATGGCTATTTCATTACAAAGCACAAAAATTTTTCAAGTAGCTAGCACTCTTTGGCTTTCAAATTAGTGATTTAATCGGTAAGTTTTAATGCAGTCCGTTTGGAAGGATGGTGATTATGCGTGGTTTTGAGAAGTTGTATTTTTCTTTAGAAAACTACAATCGATTTATCTCAGTAGTCCGTGGCTGTTAATAATGATTATGTTTTCAAAATGGTTTTTCGAGTAAAGATTACATGTTTGTCGAACCTCCCTAATGGCAAAGTGGATAGATATTTCTTCTCTAAGGCAAATAGCTAAGGAAGGATGGCGCCACCAGTACGACCGTATAGTAGCATCGGGTATCGATACATCGCAATGCATTTGTAGAGTGTGAAATACTGTCATGAATAAAGCAAATATTTTGCTTTACACTCTTTCTCTCACACTTCTAATTTAACCCTAGAGAGAATAATCTACGTCGAATCGACACGTACAGAAAATTTGCTTTTAATTTTGTCTCATAAGCGAGCTACATAAACATACACACATAATAATTGTTAGTTCCAAAATTTAGCTCAGGTCATATGAATAGGCGCAACTATGTGGCAAAGTTATTGGCTTGGGTGCCACATAGTCTGTGATATTAGGCGGTCACACTTCAGTAAAACACGTATACCAAATTTGCATTGAAAAATATTTTACTTTTTCCAAATTGATATTTATATAAATCTTAATGTGGAAACTGGAACGGGAACCATAAAAATATCACCATGATATAGAGATCTTTTTCTACTATTCAAAGCTAGCATCCACTCTCCCCTTGGAACACTTTTTTTTTAAATGAATACATATTATACTTATAGTTAAGCACATACTCGTAAATTCATATCCAGAATGATCATATCTAACATTTTCTAGCATGTTATCCTAAAGAGAGAAGTTATAAGAATGTTTTCTAGCTACACGCGGAATCGACGTATGATTATTATCTTTTAAGGCAAGGATTCCCAACCTTTTTCATGTCGTTCCCCCCATGGAGGCAACCCCTTCACTAATGCCCCCCCCCCCCTTTTTTTTATTTTTTTTTAAGAATAAAAAGATAATATCGTACATAAAATATTTCAAATCGAGAAAAACTTAAATAAAAAAAAAAATATTCAAGAGACGTTTTTGTTATCTGATTTTTTCATTGTGTTACTATACCAATGTTAATGAGATGCTTGAGATTGCATGCTCTGTACAAGCTCGTCTATGCGCGGTTCAGTTTTGGCCACAGCTATTGTCAGATCGCCACCAACATCAAGACGATTTCGCTGTTTAGTTTTAATTGCCACCAAAGCTGAAAAGCCTGTTTCACAGAAGTATGTGGAAGAGAAAGGAATAAGTATCCGTAGAGCAAGAGCAGCAATATTTGGATTCATATGGGATCGTTTGATCCAGAACTGCTCTAATGTTAAAAGATGGAAGTCATCTTCTGTGGTGGAATCGGTCTTCATTTCCAAAAATTCCTCCTGGACTTCATCAGGCAATTGTAAAACATCCACTGCAAATGGATTCCTCGTCATTCGCCATATTGGCGACTCAGAACTACGACCAATATCTCGATAGCATTTACCGAATTCTTGTTCTAAAGTTTTTAAATGAGTTCCTATGTCCTCTTTAATGGATGGATCCAGTGTCTTAGCTCTTAATTCCGACTTTTGTTTGTGAATGTATCCCCGGATGCCACATGTACAAATACAAGAATACATATAAAAGCATATACAAAGCATAGTCCACAATTTATCGATTGCATATAAAAAATGCCACTTACCCTATTTGAAACGCTATTTTATTGCCCGTCTTTTCTTTTCATCTATGACGCCAGTAAACCTCCATTAGTTTCCCGTTGAAACAGACTGAAAATCACTTCATTATCTCTTTTGATGCTTTCCCATATTCCTGACCTTTGACAGTGGCCAGTCGCCAAATGGTTCAATCCAAACAATAGAACTCGTAAAAGATGAATAAACGAACCATTAAACTACACTCCCTTCTGATGATACTTTCACCCACAATGTCCTTGTCACCAATTTCATGAAGGGAAATGGAGATGCGCGGCAATAGTAGTTGAATGGCTCTTCAATTCTGTTAGCGTAGTCCAATCAATTAGCGGGGGTAACGATGAAGGCAATTAAACTCAGGCGTGAATCATAAAAACCATACAAAAGCCTTTCTCCAAGACTTTTACAATGGATTAAAAGTTTAATTAGATGGAAATAGGCGAGCGACCATTTGCATCCTTGGCACGGAAGAATTGCTATGTAATCGTCGACTGTCTGCGCTGTTAGGCAATGAAGTTCTTTAGCTATCCATCACACATCGGAACTCTTCCGGGTTGGCTAAGTGATTCCGCTACATGCCTGGTAAGTAGAGGTACATCGTGAAGCAACTATTAAGTTGCTTCATTAATCATATCTTTTGTAAGGATATGCTGAAAACCTGTCGTGGTTTATGTGGCGACCACAAAACATCATCCCAAGGCACGTATCCAACAGTATAATGTACGTATGCTTCTAGGATACAGTTAGTCATATACAACGTGAAAACCTAGCAAATTAATTACAAAATAATAGCCAGAATAAATTAATCGAGCTTCTGTAAAGTGCAAAAATGTGTGAAGTCATGACAGAAGTGAAGTTGTTGAGTACGCTTGCATTTAGAAACGTGATCACTGTGTAAAATTTGAATTCTTAACTACGTTAATGTAAGTGTTGCTTGAGAAAGCAAAAATGCGGGTTTGGCATCTATAGCATTTCACGAAAATTTCCGAAGTACAAAGCATATTGGAGGTGGAGTGTCATTCCTTGTTAATATCATCGGATCCTGTAATTTTACTTTTCGTCTAGTCTTTCCAAGCTGAAAATTTTCCGTTAGTTTGGTTTTATTTCGAGAGGACTTCAACCATCATCATCACAAGGAAATATTTTGCCGCCAGAAATGTCCACCAATTTCAACAATTCTCTGAGAAAATTTATATGGTCAGGAAATATTAGCTGGGTTTTATTGATCGGGTACAGGACAGAATAGAATAGAAAACAATTTGATACAATCCTTTTAGTGTAATACATGTGCCTATTTCTTGTTTTGTTGTGTTCTATTCCTGCAAAAAAAAAAACGCTCCAAATAAATTCAAATATTCTGGGAAAGCAAATTAAATGAATACGTATACCTTATTCTCATCCACACTAAAGTTTGCTCGTGATACACACCAAATGTATATCCATATTGGTTTTTCATATATCGTATCACAAATGAAAATGCATAACACAACCGAAAAACGAACCTTCGATTTATCACCGCTGAACGAAAGCAACAAAAGAAATATCCCAAAGGATGCAATGGTGGTGAATTGTCATACGGAGCAACCGCAATCCCCAGACCATATTATTCATTTCTTTCCAAAAGAATTGTCATTATTAATATTCGAACGGCGTCAAATTTACCACAGCCTCATACATCATAGCTTCGTTAGATGTATTTGCTCTCCTTCTCGTTTTACGTTTCAGATAACCTCTCGGGGACACTTTCTGGAATAACGAGACAATTTTTACATCTCAAATGTTTTTTATCGCCGTCAATGGCGAACCAAATTTGCCCACATCCCTTATACATTGCTCGGGCTTGTGGGTTAAATGGAAAAGAACATTCTCGTTACTTTGGCATTTGGTGCTTTAAATTTGCATATCTTTGAGCTTCCGTCTAGATAGAAATCTTTTTCACTGTTCCACTTTAACCATCTTCCATTTGTAATTGCCCGAGTGTTAGTATTAGTTGTACTTTACAAAAGCTTTTTCTTTCAACTTTGCCAAGTGATCCCGTTATTTGAAATAAATGCCGTTACGTACATTTGCTACAAAAACTTCGACCAGCATTCCAAGGACATTTTGCTTCACCACAAAGCCCTTTTTGTTGTTTTTTCAAAGGCAAATGGAGTAACCACCCAATTTTCATCACTTTGTTGGAAATTCTGTTCATGGTTTAGTTATACGGATTAAAAAAGCAAAGTGTCTAATGGACGGATGATTGCTATGGTCATTACACCCTTTCAACGATTTAAGCTTATAGTTGAAGTGCTTGTAGGTTACCTCTCGGGCATCTATTGAATGAGACCCCAATTGTAAAAAGTGGGCCTGTTTCAAAGTATCGACGGATATTCATCTTCCTTCGCCACCAAATATATTATTATCGCTGTGATGTATTGTGTTGTGTTATGTGGGTCGTGAGACTATCATTTTAAATCGTACGATGAATTAAATAGGGTATGTGCTGTACGGGCGTCGGATATTTTCATTGCAATCCATCGTCAGATTGATTGTACAATCGATCAGAAGGTGTATGGCGAATCTTAGAAGAACTTAACCCTTGAGAGAAAATCAAAAGATAATCACACGTTGATGTGATGTGTTCCTAGATTATCCTTGTAACTTCTCCGTTTAAGGAAACATTTTAGTTATGAGATAAATGTTGAAACCAACAACTTATGTAACTTCGCCCATGAGATAAAATAAAAAGAAACATTTTTGTACGACACAGATGATCTCTAGGGTTAATTTGGGGGCTCGGTTTGTATGGCAGCTCCATTACCATTTTCACCAAATTTCGGTGATTCAAACACACAAACATTGACAAGAGGTCGTAAGAATAGAAAAATACTTTGCTTGGTGTTAAACTGGTCGATTTAAATGTAAATTGTTGTTTATTTGGTGGTTTTGTGTTGCTTCTAGGATTCACGATAGTAAAAATGCAATTAGTTTCACAGCAACATATATATTTCTATCATAGTAGTAGTCTGGCTGGCCTAGCGGTTAGTGCGCGCACCTTCGGTGCACAGGGTCATGAGTTCGAATCTCACCGTGGATCATGGTGCGTTTTTCGAACTCACGAGCTTGTGACGGACTAGGATCTCACTCGGATGTTGGATTGTCGCGCCTGTTATTTATTTTATATATTTCTGTCCGTGAGACCCATCATCAGGGTTATTAAAAATTACAAATATAAAATTACTATTACCTAATACCCATTGAAATATTCGTCGAACTAACAAATGTTGTTGTAACAACGACGATCGGATAATATATTGCAAACAGTAAAACCTCACAAAAACATAACACATTTAATATAATAATATTAAGAATAAGAAGAACAACTTCTTCCTCTTTCTTGCCTTGTTCTTTACACCGCTCCATGGCGTCGCGTCGCTCGACCTGCGGTGTAGGCCCATCGCCCGTTCTGGCGGTAATGCCTCAGAATATTTCTACAGGCAGCTCATTCTTGCATAGTGTCATCGCCGAGACCAATTCGTTGTTGTTGCTTTAAGAAGAAGAAGAACTTATACAGATAATAATAAAAATATCACAGTTTATATATTTGGCAAAGGAAAATAATTTATTAAAAATACTTTTTATTACATTATGGTAAATATCAGAAAAATGTTTTTTATCTGTCTTATCATTGCAGAAATTTTTTTCATGTTTTATAATTTGATTCACTTCTTGTATTTGCAATTTGGTTTTGTTCCGCTAATTAATTAGGATGTCGTGCTCTGTGGCCGTGATGGTTCGGTCGCCACTCTGTGAAATAGACACTCATATAGAAACATGGGCGTAGCCAGGATTTCGGTCAGGGGGGGGCAACCCCTAAATTTTTTCAACATCATGATTTTCTTAGGAGTTGAAATTTCCGGTCGCAGAAATATTGTTAGCAAATTTTCGCGTAGCCTGGCTTGTGGTTGGATTTGTGCAGAGGGTCATGGATTCCAGACTCACCGTGAACGAATTCATTTTATGGTGTTTTTCGAACTCACGACCTACGTGACGGACTATGATGTAGCTCTTATTGTAAACAAGTATTTATTTATGGGGATAAATAACATTGCTGGGCGTGCTGTTGATCTCAACACCTCAACAAAACAGCAGTTTAGATCTTGGAAATTGGATGTCACTCACACATCTGCGGCCCTAGTTTATTGGTGGACCACGCATGTTATTTCTTTTTTGTCTAATTTTAGAGTAAAATTTTTAAAATAGAGATGAAAATGATTTTCTTCTGCATTCTGATTACATTCAACTGGCCTCCAATATCTGCCTTTTAGAGCGTAGTTTGTCTATTTTCAGTGCATTTTTTGTATCTCGGACTGCATATTCCACTTGCGAAACCAGTTTGTTTCGTCTGTCACTTTCATCTTAGCAAAGTAGCATCGTAAGAATATTTATAAATCCTTTATTGATTGAAATATGGTTACCGGTTTTAATAAGATTTCTTCTAAATTTATCAAAGTATCAATGGCTTGAACGACCCGCTCTGTGGCTCACTTGGTTGAGTCGCACTCTACGATGCTAGTAATCTAGGTCCGGAGATCGAATCTCGGCGTGGTCCAAAATTTCCGTACATGTGAATGGAAATATATAGTGCTTACAACATTATATTTATTCACTCCGAAATGATATGCAATGTAACGTTGACTCGAATTGCCTATAAACGGTTGAGTACCCCACAATGCTACTGAGAAGAAAAAGAAGAACTTGAAAGACACTGAAATATGAGACTCGTTCTTTACAAGGTCCTTAACCCTGGAAGGTCATGCTTATTTTTAGTACAGAAAGGTGCTTCGTCGATTCGATGACGCTCTACTTTGACGCCTCATACAAATCACCCTTTCTCAAAAATATTTATAAAATTTGACAGATTTTCAATCGTTAGTTTATTTAGAATGGAAAAACATCGATTTTGAGTAATTTTGTAAGGGAATTGATTTACAAATCATTTTTTCTTAATTCAATGTCATTTGGCCTGAAATATAAAACACTAAGGGCGGAATTCATAGTCCCCACTTAAGTAATAGGGATTTCCTTAAGGAATAAGGGGTTTCTCTATATAAGTGAGCCCTTAAGGGAGCTTCGTATTCATAGACATCACTTATTAGGGTGTTGCCTCATTAAATAAACGATTCACTTATTTGCCATATCTATTGAAAGTGACAAATAAAATATAAAAAAATATCAAGTAGTTAAAAATTCAAAATTTAAAAAAAAAAATTCAAAGTGTTTGAGTAAGGATATGTCAACAAATATATGAGTTCATATGAGGCTACTAGATATGAACCTTAACGAATAAGGGAACCATTTAGGAAACCCTTAAGCGTTCGCTTATTGAGTAACTATGAATAGCGTCAGTCCCTTAAGGGTTCCCTTAAGTATAAGTGAGGACTATGAATTCCGCCCTAAATTTAAAACTGAGATAAATAAAAACTTAACATTGCTATAATTAAAAAAATGTGCTCGAATCATAAAACACATATTCTAAACGTACTAGGAAATTGGGTTGAATGAGAAGCTTATGTATATACAAGAGGCACAGCGATCCATTTTGGGGTCCCAATACGGGTTTTCTTTCACTTCACCTATTGCTGTTTTTACAGTGGATTGTAGAATTATTTACAGTAAATTTTGGAATATCTTTCCCCGAGTTCCCTTGATTAATTCTAATTCTATATACAATGTCTAATTTTGACATTGAGTACCTTGGAGTTGGAGCCTATTTTTATGAGTTCGACGCAATTTTCCTAAAATGAGAATTATGAGCCATTTTCCTGATTTGTCCTAGTTTTGTCCTAGTAAATATTTTTTCCAGCCATAAGAAATACTGAAGTTCTAAAAGTTACACAAAATTCATCCTTCGTCATTTCGACGACGCCAATTTCCAAAAATCCAACTTATCCTTCTTACTTCGTCTAGCCGCAATGTACCTGGCAAGTACATAGGCACGGTAAGTGCTGTACGAAAACTCCGCTCCAAATAATGAGAATTGTCACGAAATATGGGATAAATTTGAGGATGCGTTCGACGAAGCATGACCTTCTAGGGCTGTATACCATTTGTCACCCTTTCAGATGAAAATAAGTTGAATTCCACCAACTTCCCGAAGGGACCTAATGGTTGAAATTGTGTACTCCAGCTCAGAAGCCATGAAATGAAGCAGGAAATATGGAGTTCACGCAGTCACAGTAGCACACTCACAAGTGAAATGTGTGTGCTGGTACGCAGCCTCCGTCAGTTACGAGAGGCCACTCGCTGTCATCTATTTGTATGCGCCTCCTGACTGCAAACTGTCCCGATCATGGCTTCTCTGGCAGCACTTGGAGCGGCAGAAAAAGCAACTGCTGCGCCAGCAGCAGAGAATTTTTGAAAATGTTGTATAGTGCAGCGATTTTTTTACTACATTGAAAAGGATTTTTTTACCATCTTCATCGACCAGGGGGGGGGCGACCGCCCCTCCCTGCCCCCCCTGGCTACGCCCATGTATAGAAACGAGTTTCCAAACTCGGCACGACTCGTCGCAAGTTTATTATTCAAAAGAAGATGATAAGAAATATTCTTATCGTAGAATAATAAACTAACAATGCGACTAGGAAGTGATAAGGCTGACAACCGGTTAACCGAGTCTTTTCATTGATTTGCTTAGAATATGTTAGTAAAAAATGCATACACACACACACTCGTATTGCTGGTGTTCGTATCGTATTGAAAATCAAATCAAATGCACGTACAGGTTGCGTCAGAGAAACTTACTTATTTGAAAAAACTCCCGAGCGGTGAGTTGGGTGGATAGAGGGGTGGAAGGGGACGCATCTGGAGGGGGATGTCCCCAAGTTTGTTTCCCATTCTAGGCAGTTGCCACCATGCTTACGTCTAGCGGGCCTCGAGAGCTTCTTTTCTAACGGTCGCTCACTTGGAACATGATCGAGGATTTTTTTCTTCCAAGTCTCGAAGAAATGAATGTTAGGAACGTGTGGTTTCAGCAAGATGGAGCTACAGCACACAGTACGGGGCTCAGGGACGTAGCTAGGATTTTGTTTCGGGAGGGGTCCAAATATTGCCCCCGTACTATTTTTTGTTTTCTATAAATTTGATGAAAACGATTTTAACCTTTAAATTTAAATTATGGTCTGTGTTATTAGATTAATTTTAACAGGGTAGTACACCAATTACTACAAGATTCCATGTGTCCCGAAAGAAATTAAGGGGAAGCCCTTCTCGAAATGAACAGTGTGATTTTGTAAAATACGTGTTACTGGAGTTCTTTTGCTAGAACGGTACAGTATATAATAGCAAAGACTCTAAATTAAAAACTCAAACTTGTGTAGTTCTTATTTTCATATTTTCCTTTCACAATTTCTCGGTCTACCCCTCCCGTTGTTGCTCCACTGTCTCCAACTAATAATAGGGCAAATTATTGATTGTGGCTGCATTTTTCACAATGTTGGTCATCAGCAGGATTTAAATGCCGAGTTTCCCTGACACCAATGTGGTATAAAGTTGTATTTGGCTCGCATTTAAGGCCTTGATACTTCCCAAGATCAAATAGTTTGTCGATTGATCCATAATACACCACCGTGAAACTTATATAGTGTGGCGAGTCGAACCACACACCGAGTCTTAATACGAAACGTTTCCAGCCGCTCAACCAATACATACGAAATCGCAAACACTGAGCCAACATCACTAGCGGTTAAGACTATGGACTTCGAATAAATGCCGAAAAATGTGAATTTGCCGTTTCGAGAATTGACTTTTTAGGACATACAGTCACTCCAGAGGGAATCATACCGATTCAGTCGAAAGTGGAGAAAATTATAGCGTTTGAGGAGCCCAAAACTGCACTCGAGTTGAAACGATTTCTTGCTATGGCGAACTTTTATCGTCGCTTCATTCCGCACGCATCAACAACGCAAATGAAGTTGCAAGAGCTTATAAAAGGCAACAAGAAGAACGACAAAACACCGGTGGCTTGGACTGACGACACGCGAAATGCATTCGACGAGTATAAGCAACAATTGGCGAATGCAACACTGCTTGTACATCCAGCAAGCGACGCGAAATTGGTGTTACAAACAGACGCGAGCAATGTCGCTGTAGGAGGAGTAGTCCATCAAGCCGAAGGCGACATTTTGAAACCATTGGGGTTCTTTTCAAAGAAACTGAGTCCCAGAGAAGCGAAGTACCCCACTTACGACCGAGAATTGCTTGGCATTTACTTGTCGGTCAAGCATTTCCAGCACATTTTGGAAGGATTTTCGATGTGTACTGCGACCACAAGCCACTTTCGTTCGCGTTCGAAGCTAAGGACGAAAATCCGATACCACGACGAGTCAATCAGTTGCATTATATTAGCCAGTTCACAACAAGTATACGACATGTATCTGGAAAAGATAACGTCGTTGCAGACTTTCTGTCTCGGATCGAATCGATTGAATCTAAGGTGATCGACTATAGTAAGATGGCTGAAGCTCAAAGGAATGACGAATCCCTGCTATCGTTGCTGAAAGACGAAAACACCGCGCTCAAACTGAAAGCTGTCGTGCTACCCAACTCCGACATTCATCTCTATTGCGACACATCAGGTGATTGTATTCGACCTTTCGTTCCTAATACTTTCCGCTCTCTCGTTATAGAAAGAATGCACAATTTAAGCCACCCAGGTATCAACGGCACCACGAAACTTGTTCAAAAGCGCTTTGTTTGGCCTAACATAAGAAGGGACTGTAAGAAGTTTGTGCAACATTGCATACCGTGCCAAAAATCGAAAGTGCACAAACACACGAAATCACCTATCATGAAGTACGAGGGAACAAGCAGTCGTTTCGAACATATCAACATCGACTTAGTTGGCCCATTACCAGAGTCCGGCGGTTATACATATTTGCTAACCTGCATCGACAGAGCAACTAGATGGCCGGAAGCAATCCCAATTAGGAATATCACCGCGGAAACCGTAGCGAAAGCTTTGGTTGCTGGATGGTTTTCACGATTTGGTATTCCAAAGCGCATCACCACCGATCAGGGACGACAGTTCGAGTCAACGCTTTTCACACAACTGAATGCTATCCTAGGTATCAAGCATCTCCGAACGACCGCTTACAACCCTAAAGCGAACGGCATCATAGAGCGTTGGCACAGGACGTTGAAGTCGAGTTTGAAGGCGAAGCTCTCTACAAACTGGATCGACGAATTGCCGATGATTCTGCTAGGATTGCGGACGGCGATCAAAGATGATTTGGAAGCATCACCCGCGGAACTAACCCTTGGTAAATCACTTGCCATCCCAGGCCAGTTTTTCCAAGAAACGAAAGATACACCAGCAGACGTGGACTACATCAAACGATTCAAAGAAATAAAATACGCCCAGCTGAGACTAGTTGTCACAGCCTCCCAACAGTATTCGTACACCCAAAATTGCAAACATCGAAATACGTTTTCATTCGAGCGGATGCACATAAATCGCCTTTACAAACTCCATATAGCGGACCATTCCTTGTCCTAAAACATGGTGACAAAACCTTCAAAGTTGACGTCGATGGTGTAGCAAAAACTATTTCAATTGACCGACTGAAACCGGCGTACGTCGAATCATCAGATGACACACCAACGAAAGTACCTTCACCAACACCGAGCAAGGAATCTCCCAAGCAAACGACATCAGGACGACGAGTTATTATACCTGAAAGGCTTTCGTATTAGGGGGAGCCGTGTGGCGAGTCGAACCACACACCTAGTGTTAATACGAAACACTTCCAGCCGCTCAACCAATACATACGAAATCGCAAACACTGAGCCGACATCACTAGCGAGCGAGCGATAAGCAATCAGTCAGTTACTCATCGTATCTCGCGAACGTCTACTCGGTGACAAATTTAAAATTGTAATTGGACGGGAATAAATTATATTAGTTATTGTTTTTTAAATATTCGCTTTTTAATTATCCCCGCGCCCAAAATAGTTTAAGCTTACTGATTTCGGAGTGTGGCGAGGCTAGAATGGATGTTTTTCTATATGTGGTTGTTTTTTTTTATTAAGGAATCGTGGGAAGAAATCTGGGATTCGAACTTAAGTTCGTGGCATTTGGGCTGGAATGGGGAGCACAGAGAGTAAAAGCAGGTCATATCCACCTAAAGAGAGATGTCTGGCCACCCTATCCCATGCACATTTTCAAATGACTAATACATATATTAATTTAGCCATAGGTGTAAGCTGGAAATCTCGACTATGTTGAATTCTGGATTTTCTAGCAATCCTCAGGCTAAACTATTGTTGATAGCGTTCTGAAATTATTTCTTAGCAACATTTAGGACCTCAGCAGCTTAAAGTTCAAAACACCAAACTCTTAGGCAAATTAGGATAAATAATAACGATAATTCTGTACCGAATGCGAATAGTAATTTTCTACGCATAACTAGTAGTGTTCAGCCGCATCACTGCTAGCGGCACTTTCAACTAAGCTAACAATTTAAATATATGTATTGATTAAACTCTGAAATCGACTGCTATTTAGGTGAATGAGTAATGATGTCTGAAAAAATAGCGGAGCTAAGAAGACGTCAATCTTTTTCAAAATTATGTTATCAAAACGTTGGCTCCGATTATTTCTGCAAACATTTCGGGAGGGGTCCGGACCCCCTGGACCCCTCCCCTGGCTACGTGCCTGACGGGGCTCAATGATTTTGTTGCGACAACATTTCCCCGACCGCTTTATCTCTCTCAGAGGCGATCTCCCTTGGCCGGCCCCGGCGCGCTTTCTAGATTTGAAATTATTCGAAATTCTTGGTTTATTTCGATCGACCACAGACCAAAGCTCACCTCAAGAACAACATTCCCGACGCCATTGCCAACATTCCCATTGATATGCTGCAAAGAGTGGAGACGAGCTTCAAAAATCGACTTAATCAGTGTATGCATAAAGAAGGTCGCTATTTAACCGATGTGATTTTGAAGACTGTATGAAAAAAACTTGGTTAACCGTTCTGAAAGTTCCGGTTTTCGGACTAACCGTCCGGTTTTTGACATCCCTAGTTTGTGGCATCAAAAGAAACACATTTCTGTGAGGTTTGATTGGAATTAATGCACAAATAAACGAGACCCATTTCGGGCGCGGCCGAAATTTGGATACCCTTCGCTCCCCTCGGACTAACAGTTTTTTCGGGCGTACCTATGACTTGACAAAAGTTCCGCTGAGCCGACAAAACAATATTTGTGTGGGGTTTGGTTGGAATAAGTGGGCAAATAAAAATATTTACTCAGAAAATTTTATTGGGGGATGCGGAAGTATGGCCCCATAATACGATTCCATTTGTCTTTAACTTTTTAGTTGCTTTGATAAAGACTCATTAATTCAAGGTTTTGTGAAATTGGTGTAAGATATGTTTCTTAGAAGAACCAAAATGGGGGTTTGTGTTTGTATGGCAGCCCCATGACCCAATTGTACAGCAAGTATTTGTACAAAATTTCAGCTTCATGGCTGTTAAGTTGGCCGAGTAAAACGCGTCGCAACAGACGGACAGACAGACAGATGGACAGACTGACAGAGGGACATCGCCCAATGGACTCCCAAAAGACATGCTGATCATATATGTATATTTTTTATATGGTCGCAGATGCTTCCGTCATTGCGTTACAAACTTAATCACAAAGTTCACTCTACGAGCGAAGGGTATAATACAACAAAATACAGGCATATGTAATTGTGTATTTGTATGAGAAACTCTTGAACATAATGTTTATTATTATTAAAAAATGGTGATAAGAGCTACAAAAAAGTGCCATTTCTACCAATAAAGGAAAAAACGCATCTCAATCATGTACATCTAAGGGCCAATTTTTCGTACATCTTATCGAATGATTAGTCTTATCGCATTGAGAAGACACACACAATTTTCAGAAAGCTTTTCCATTATATTGAATTAAACATATACGGTTTCTCGCAATGTCTCCTAATTTGACCACAGTTTTTCAGTCGAACAATATTCATTCAGAGATCTAGCGTGAAATTTTTTCGGCCTGTTTGCATCTACCAGTAATGTAGGTACGTATTGAATGATCCACTGTCACTTTCGAGTGCGATTTAATTCGCTAGCTTAGCTAAGATCTTAAGTCTTGACGATTGATTGCTGCTTTTCCGTAGTTACAGCTTTCCAAGTACTGCTCCCTTAAAACAGCTTTGGTTCTTACAATCTGGTTTGCACAATTTTGGACAGCAACTTGGCTGAGGAATGCTTTTAATACCGCCATCAACGGCGATAGATAAATTAATATTTGTGGGGGGGGGGAGTTGAATTTCAACTCAGAATAAGCACTTTGGTCTTGTTTAATTTTTTCTTTAACCCGACTGCATTTGCCTCTTTCTCGAGATCCAGAGCTATAACGCTCAGATCGTTGATTTTGTACTATGCCGAAACTTCATCATACAAGCTCCACGGCGTCCCGGCAAATAAAGTCGAATTAGCAAAAAACTACCATTGGAAATAGGATGCAATCCTGCCCAACTTCCTTATAAACTTTACTGTGGGATTTATTAGAAGCGTAGAGGAGCAGCTGGGTTGAGCAGCTAAAAAAAATCGGACTATCAGTAGAATAAAGAGGATAGATCTTAACCACTTGGGCTTCTATTTGGAAGAGGAAAAAAAGCTTAAGAGCTTGCACTAATATTTTACGGAAGAAGAAAAACATGTATCCCTTAATGTCTCCAGCCGACTGTCGGATAATGTTACTTTCTATGGATGTTGTGGCCTGTGGATGTGATATAAGAAGCTTCTCGGTATGTTTCGAGAGGAGATGAGATCCTGTAGAACCAAGCAATGCCAGAATTTAACCTTCCGGCGGGCGCAATCCAAACACGCTCGGGTGCAATGCATCTGGCAGATTAAGTGCAGAAGAAAGGATGAAACTAAGTTTCTGTATATTTTAGATTCTTATTTGTTGTTGCATTCTCTTTTTGAAACAGTTCTACGAAATTTTAGAAACAAATACTGGCTCACAAAGTTTGATACCCATCACATTTTCAATTTTCTAAGAATATTCCGCTTTCAATCGCTCCAATATTTAAAAAACCTCCGACAACTCGACCACTAAAAAAATGTGAGCTTATTTTAATAAAAACACACTATTGAACGATTTGGTGAGCCTAAAACTCAACATAACGTTATTACGCAATGTGAAGAGTATAACAAGTGGACATTTTCATAGAAAAGGAGAAAATAACACAATCGGGCGCAATACATCTGAGAGATTATTTCATCCCCTCCCGCCCCTCAGACGTATGGTAGATAGAAACTGAAAACTGCTTTGGGTAGTTGATCGATAAAGATTAACTGTGAATTTCAGATCTCTCCCTTTTCATATCGCTGATTGGCGCAACAGAAACTGGCCACTTAATCTTTCAGATGTACTGCGCCCGCCCGAAGATTAAAACGGACATTGAAATCGCAAGTGGAATATGCAGTCTAAAAGCCAAAAATAGCACTGAATATAGACGAGCTACGGCCTGAAACGCAGAATCGCAGGCCAGTTGAATGTAATCAGAATCACCAGTAAAAGTCTAAACACGTTCAGGGACCATTTTTCGTTAATTGGTACATAAAATCATTTTCGACTGTCCTTTCCTTAAATTCAGCTCTAAAATTAAAGAGAAACTGGCGCGACACTCCAACATTGGACTAAGGCCATAGATGTGTTAGTGACATCCAATTCCCAAGATCCTAACTGCTTTTTTGTTGCGGTGTTGAGATCAACAGCACGCTCAGTAGTGCTGAGCCATACCCATAAATGGGTACGCGCTTAATATCTAAGTGAGATCATAGTTCGTCACAAGGGGCGTGAGTTCGAAAAACACGAAAAACTGAATTCGTTGACGGTGAGTCTCGAACCCATAACCCTGTGCACCGAAGGTGCGCACACTAACCATTACACCAGCCAGACTACTCTAAATTTTGACCAACAATATTTTCTCGACCAACGATTTCAACTCCTGACTACGCCCATGCATAGTTATGGTATCTTTTGCTTATTTACGCTGTTGTATGAAACTGCGCAATGATTTTTTTAATCTAAGATGATGGCGTAACCAAGCAAAATATGGCAGAACTATGCACATTAAACAAAAATTCAATAAACAATACAATGGAAAAGCTTTCTAAATATTGTGTGTGTCTTCGCTATGCGATAAGACTAACCAGTCGATAAAATGTACGAAAAATTGGCTCTGAGTATCAAGCTAATTTCTATTACATACCTTCATAAGAAAATTATCTGTCGCAAGCCGAGATTGATAGGATATCCGTCATTTGGTCCAATTGTATCCGACTCAACAATCTTTACAAGGCGTAATAATTTCCGCCGGCTTTTCCTTTTGTACAACGTACTTTTAGAAAACCTTTTATTCAACCTAAATTCTATTTTGTGGCAAAGCATCCTTCAGAGTGTCCCCTTGGGTTGTAAATTTCACATCTGAATGTGTATCTATGGGTTGTTTGTCAGCAGACTTTAAGGGATGAAATTTGAATTTTCGTGAAATGTTCCCAGTGAATTAATTACCCAGCGATGGTTATACTTCGCAGCTGCACTTGACAACTAACGTGCTGAAAAATAACTGTGAAGCTTCTTTTCAAGATGAACCACTCCATACTATCGGCCAGTAGGAAATGATTTTTAATTAACTTGCAGATGAAGGACTCTTCTCAAATATTTTGTGTCAGTGCAACAAGTTTAATATTGAATACGATACGAATAGGAATGCTAGGAAATGCTACTACTTTTGAGTTGCTGTGTCATTCGTAATAAGAAGTGGCGAATCTAGAACGCGATGCTGGAACCTAATAATATTTAAAAGTTTAAAAAAGGTTATAGGTTTCGTATGCGATTTGGAAATACAGTCTATAGTCCGGATTTCTTCAGAAATTTTGACTCTATAGTCCGGATTTTTTGGTTTTTAAGTACGTAATGACAGATTGGGTCACGTATTTTCTAACAGAACGGCTTGCGAAACGATATGATGCTGGGTAATTTCAAGGGAAAATACATTGATGGACTTTTGTGTCATTCATTTATTTAAACTGTTTTCCTTAAATCAAAATGATTGCGCTAATCCGGATGTGTCGTTAGTCCGGACTTCCCCTTCCAATAATTAATCCGGATTATCGAGTCAAAACTGTATAGTTCCTTGACAGTTGAATGAATACCCCAATAGCATATCGGCGCTATTTAAGATCAATCTATAAATACTCACACAGAAGCGATCCAGTTCATGAAAGGATTCAATAAAAATAATTGTGAGGATTTGTTTAGCCACTTCATTTGCTGCCTCGTTTCCCTTCATTACTTTGTATCTTGGCAGTAACACAATAGAACATGAACAAATTGTAGTCCTGATGATAACCTAATATCTACAATCGCCATTCACATACCGCGATGGCTGTGGGTTTCAGTTGGGTTGATTTAAATACGCTGGACCAAATATTTATTGCGTTGCAATTGGTATCCTGGTACCGGGTCCCCAGCAGCAAAACTCTGTTCAGTGTACAAATACTTTCGTTGGTTGAAAAGGAACTGCTTTTTTCATTCTGAACGATTGTCCTACTTATGTCCTGATTTGCCATGTTTTTGGACGTCAAGCTGGCGTTTCACCAAATGTCAGACAGATTTGAACAAAACTTTACTTAAAGTCATAGAAATGTACAAATAAAGCTTGCCATACATTGTCCAATCTGTTGAAAAATCGATTGCATACAATCGATTTGAGGCCGTACAGCACATACACTATGCAATTCATCATGCAATCTGAAATGACAGTCTTACTGTCCATACGACACAACACAACATAGTGAAAAAGCCCAAAAATGACTTGGTGAATTTACCAAAACTATTTTCATCTTTTAGCCAACGTTATAACCGAGATGTATTCATTTAAAATTGAAAAAAACATTTTCGCGCGCGGCCGAAATTTGGATACCCTTCGCTCTCCTGCGGCCTAAAAGTTTTTTTCGGGCGTACCAACGACTTGTATTCAACCCCCCTCCCATCCGTCTTCACAAAAGTTGTTGCTTAGACAAAACAATATTTGTGTGGGGTTTGGTTGGAATAAGTGGGCAATTAAAAATATTTGCCCGGAAAATGTTATTGGGGGATGCGGGAGCATGGCCCCATAGTTCGATCCCATTTGTTTTGACCTTTTTTGTTGCTTTGATTAAGACACATTAATTCAAGGTTTTGTGAAATTGGTGTAAGAAATGTTTCTTAGAAGAACCAAAATGGGGGGTTGGGTTTGTATGGCAGCCCCATGACCCCATGGTCCGTTTTGATCGATTCTTGCACATGTTTTGTGTCGTCGATAGAAATACATTTGTGTGAAATTTGGTTGAAATTGGTGCACAAATAAAAAGTTTTTCTTAGAAGAACCTAATTTGGGGGATTAGGTTTGTATGGCAGCCCCATGACCCCATGGTCCGATTTTACCGATTAAAACATACAAACTGCCTGCAGCCAAAAAAAGCATTTGTGCAAAATTTCAGCTGCATAGCTTTTAAATTGGCCGAGTAAAACGCGTAGCAACAGACGGACATCGCCCAATCGACTGCCCATGTTATGCTGATCATACATATATGTATACTTATTATATGGTCAGAGATGCTTCCTTCAATGCGTTACAAACTTCATGACAAAGTTAATATACCCTTCGTTGACTCTACGAGCGAAGGGTGTAAAAAGGGCATTTTTGTTGCGGATAATCATTATATGAGATGAATTCCATCTATGAAAAAGGATGCTCAGGAGAATAGTTTTGATAAGTTTTTGAATTATTTATATTTGTCGTTTTAGAAGCAGCCAGATATGGGAAAATCTTAGAAATACTCAAGGAAATTGTGAATATTGGCCTCCATCTGTATCCTTCGTTTTATTCCTTTTCTATCAATACCCAGAGTTCGCTCCCTGAACAAAATCGCCTGCAAAAGTAAAGGAAATATGGCTAAATTCAAGAAAGAAATACAACAAAAACCAGCCAAGAAACATTTATCTTATTCATTTGAGAATCAGTCACACATCAAGTGAAATGCCAATAGCAGCGCTTTAGGAAATTGAATTAAGCAAACTTGTCTTATGAAAAAGACAAGAGAATTTAAACAAAAATTAAAAAACAAACTTGCAGCCAACCAACATCCAACTCATATACCCATCTCTCCCAGACAAACGCACTACACTGAAAAAACTCATTTGCTAAAAACAAGAAAAAATACAATAAAAAACAGCCAAGGAATAATCTTTCCTGATTTGAGATGTATTTTCTTGTTCCAAGAAAAATTTTTGCTTAAAATAATGCTTATTTATTTATTTTAAGCAAAGACTTTTCTTAGAACAAGAAAATACATCTCAAATCAGGAAAGATTATTCCTTGGCTGTTTTTTATTGTATTTTTTCTTGTTTTTAGCAAATGATTTTTTCAGTGTACCCAGGGCCGGATTTACCCTCTGTAGCGCCCCTGGGCAGTAGTCCAGTTGCCGCCCTCCGTCAGTAGTTTAAGCTGAAAGTAGATCAGTCGTGCATTCATGTGAGGTGTACCATTTTTTTTTTTAACATACGTTGGTTTCCGGCGTTTTCGGAAGTACACGATTGAAGGTGAAATTAGATGCTAATTCAGGAGCGGATACTCCCTTAGAGCTCAAAAGAATATTTAAAAAAATATGATGAATTTATGCATTGGATGCATAATCAACCCCTTAAACTGTCACATGCTGGGAAATAATTCGATTCCTTAGAGCTGGCAATATAAAACTAAATACATACACTCGTTGTCAAAAACGGGCACTAGGAGTGGATCTGAACCTTTTTTTTCCCGGGGTGCTCCCGTTCTCCCGCTACAGCCCACTAAATTGATTGTTTTTAGTACGGGATGAGTTTCCGTAACGTTTAGTGCAATTGAAGTCAATCGAAAGGTTAGTCACAACCGTTCTCTAGCTGCAGCCTCAAGAAATGGTCGTTTTCAATACTTAATGAAACCAACTCGAAATTGCAGTTTCCTGGAGGTGGAGGTGGGGTATACTGAACCAGGAGAAAGAAAGTGGATCCAGCGAACAGATCCGTTCATTGGTATGGTCAAGGCCATTCGTTATAATATAGGGTAGAAGTAAAACAAGTAAAAATGTCCGGTTTTCTTGGTTCCGAGTGTATGTTACCTCTACCACGCGCGATTCCCAAAGCTATAGTAGTAAACTGGCAGGCTAAAGCCTACAGCGGCATTTTTAATGCCCACATACGCAGATAAAAAAATAGTAGTTCAGTTTTAGAAGTGTTCGCAAAAGTGGATCTGATCTCAGATATGTAAGTCCGTCACTGATCAAAGGAACGACTTTCGCAGAGTTTCCTTTATTTTTTTCTAATTTATTTAAACTGCCTCCTGAATTGTCGAAATGTGTATATTTCACAGAACATTAATTCAATGGAAGGATGAAATTTTAGAAATATGCCGCCCTTTGAAATTTGCCGCCCCTCGAAATTGGCCGCCCCGGGCAGCTGCCCAGGTTGCCCATATGGGAAATCCGGCCCTGAGTGTACCCACTACACCAGAGACACCACTGACTTATCCATCTACAAGGCTTCAATATAAGCTAAAGCTTTTCTACGAGCTTTAAAAAGAAAACGTAGAAAAAAATATATTAGGAGGAATCTACTTACTGTGTCTCAAAACAAGGTCTTGAAAATAGGATGAATCCAAGAAGAAATTTTCTCATTTTGCGAAATTTTGTCGAAATTTGCAAACGAGAAAAGAGTCTCTTAATTTGAGATAGCCCAATTTTTTCAGTGATTGGTCTAATTGCTCGAGAATGTTCTACTGGCGTTATCATGACAGTCTCCTTCATACAAAGTAGCTAATACCATTTTCTTCGCACTATTACCAGTGCAAGCCTAAGGCCTAAAAACTCATGCAGTAACTAGAATATAGTAACCGCTTCACAAAAACGAAGTAGGTTCTTTTGAACTTTGAACTGTTAGCATCAAACTGATCAATAATAATCTTGTGGTTGAATGCACACGCAATCTCATAAACTTGCGGCGCCCAAAGGCCGCACACTCACGGTCGATCCGTATATTGCAATCCATGGATTGGAATGCATAAAATGGATTTTCGTTCTGTAAAATGAGCCCAAAGACGGGTGGATTTGGATTTTAATCCAATAAGATCCATGGATTACAATCCATGGATTCTTCGTTTTGTCAAACTCTATATAAAAATCCATGAAGTCTCCATGTGTGTGTGCGGCATGACCCACCAAAGTCAGATTGAGTCAATTGACGCATTGGTCGAACGGTTCTCGAAGATCGAATGCATTGACATAAAAATTTAGCGTATAGGTGAATCCGATCAAATATGCCTGACGCAGTTTGAGCTAAATACGACCAGAACAGTGAAAGGACGTTTCGTCGGAAGGCTCCACTTTTCAGAATATTTCTCAAATAAGGGTAAATCAAACAAAATAGCAGTAAAGCGAATGGAAGACCTCGAGGATCATTTAGACAAGGACCAAAACTTAAGGAAGCAATACTCTGATTTCATGAAGGAGTATGAGGACGTCGGACACTGTGTAGAATTAAATCCAAAGCAAATTTGAAGAGAACTCATTACATCATCCCACATAATGTTCTAAGACCATCCGGTGTGTACCGTTTTTTATTTCTAAATTACGAAGACGATATTTTGTGCGTGCTTCCAAATCCCTCTAATATTTAAGCATTCACAAACAAATAGTGAATGATACTGAAAAAACATAGATCGATCTAAACACCTAAAAAAAGTTTATTTATCATACTATATTACGCACCTGCATACTTATAATTCGGTGTAATAATCTTGTAAATAACATCCAAACCCAAAAGTATACATATTGGTCAATCGTTTACCACACTGGTGTAGTTTAGTATGAACTTCACTCTCATTCTAACCAGATGAAAAATATGCGAAAGTAAACCCTTATGGGTTCTTATTATTCCATCAGCATCCAACAGACGCTTCTGCTTCCTGGGTTCGAACATATCATTTAGAATAAGTGGGTGATAATCGTGTAATACCTACGAAATCGTCTGCTGGGGTAGATGATTCGAACTGTTATCGTGGTGAAAATACTATATTTATGTACATACAAATACATATACGCTCAACTCTATGTGTTACATTATAACAAAACATAAATAGAGTGGAGTAACACTCCTTAGCACAAGAGTTAGTTGGATCCGGAACAGAAAACAGAGCCAAGTTGAGAAGGCTCTGTCTAATGAAGTGGTAATCGGGTTATTTTATTATACCCTTCGCTCATAGAGTGAAAGGGTATATTAACTTTATCATGAAGTTTGGGAACATTACGCTATCAGCTTCGCAAGAAGAATTTTCTTGTTCTTGTTATCGACACTAGCGACACTTATCTTACCGTCCGCCATATAGCGAACATATAGCGGAAAATATCGGAAACACAAAAGTTCCCCCTATGAGAGCGGATAGCAGAACATGCCGAAGTTTGTAACGCATTTAAGGAAGCATCTCCGACCATGTAAAAAGTATACATGCGGTGTCCGTCTGTCTGTCTGTCTGTCCGTCTATCTGCCTGTCCGTCTGTTGCGGCGCGTTTTACTCGGCCAACTTAAAAGCTATGAAGCTGAAATTTTGCTGCAGGCAGTTTGTACCGCCCCCTGGTAACGGTAATGGGTAAAACCTCTTACGGCTAAGTCAAATCATCTGATGCGACATTTGGAAGCACCGCTGCGCCTGAGTGCTTTATTTACATCTGCAGCGTCTCAGGTCACTTAACATGATAGGTGACAGAAAACGTCTAACTCAACCACTAAAGCAGCATCTTCGAGGCATGCCCATGATGGCCTTTACTCAACGATTAAGATTAAACAGATTACAGAAGTAAAAGATGACGCGATTAAGGACGAGTTCTACAACGACCTAGAAACACTCTTCGACTCACTTCCATCAAACGACGTCAAGCGGCTGCTAGGGGACTTTAACGCCAAAGTTGGAAACGAAAGCTGGCATATCGAAAACAACAACAACGGTCAGCGACTTATCGACTTCGCGAGCGGCAGAAACTTGGTCATAAGCTCTACATGCTTCCCTCATCGACGAATCCATAAGCAGACCTGGAAGTCTCCAGATGAGTACACCGTGAACCAGATCGACCACGCACTGATCAGCAAGAGATGGGCTTCTAATGTCCTAATTAACACTGCCAAGATCTTCGAGGTTGACAATTTGATTGATGATGCTACGGCGGCTGCGTATACTACAGCACTTGAGGAAAAACTGTCGCCCATGCTTGATAACATCAATAATCTAGGCATCCATGAGTTCTGGGAGGAGCTCAAAGACAGCATCAAGGAGGTCGCAGAAGAGGTCGTGGGCTATAAAGGCCGGCGCAGACGAGCAGACTGGTTCGACGACGAATGCAGGGCCTCGATTGAGGCCAAAAATGAAGCCTATCGCCAATACACACAACGCGCATCCCGAGCAAAGAAAGAAAGATACAACGAACTTGGACGAGTATCTAATAGGTTAATTAGACGTAAGAAACGCAAACATTTTGACGAGCAGTTGCAGCAAATAAACCAAAGATTATCCAGTAAGAACATTAGACAGGCGTACAAACTTATAAATAATATCAAGAACGGATATCAACCCAGGACAAGCCTATGTAAGGACAAGGATGGTAACATCATCAGCGACATCGAAAGCGTCAACAAACGATGGGCCTCGCATTTTGAAGACTTCCTCACAATGCATCAACATTCCCCGCGGAGCCAGCTCTTGAGCAGTTAGCCGAACCAGGCCCTCCCGTTCTACCCCCAACAGTAGAGGAGGTGAGTCTTGCCATACAGTCGCTCCAAAAAAATAAAGCGCCCGGCGCTGACGAGATCCCAGCAGAACTGCTGAAGCCTGGTGGAACGTGCCTGACCAACGCTATACATGTGCTACTGCTGAAAATATGAAACGACGAGGTAATCCCCGAAGATCCAATCCATAAAAAGGGTGACAAGCTGAGGTGTGAGAATTACAGGGGCATATCATTAGTTTGTACGGCCTATAAGATATTATCGAAAATTCTTGAAAAGAGAATTAATCCGTACGCAGAACGAATCATTGGCGAGTATCAAGGCGGCTTCAGACCTGGTCGCTCAACGACCGATCAGCTTTTCACAGTGAAGCTACAACTATCTGGGTTGTACGTTAACGCCAACGAAACCGACGAAATTAAGCGACGGATACATCTAGCCAATAAGACATATTTCTCGGTCCTCCCTATAATTAATTCCAAACTTGCGCACAGTCTAATTTTCGGGGCCGTTCGCGAGCGAGACCAATGGCGTATCCGGTACAACCATGAGTTGTATCGATTGTACGATGAGCTGGAAGTATCGAAAATCTTGAAGCTTCAACGTCTGCAATGGGCGGGGCATGTACAACGGATGGACGATAATCGCATGCCAAAGAAAGTGATGAACGCACAACGAATTGACGGAGCAAGGTTGCGTGGATGACCGAGAGCTCGCTGGGAGAACTCCGTAGGTGAAGACGCCCACCAGCTGCTGGGCTTCCGAAACTGGAGGACAAGGCTACGTAACCGCGACAATTGGAGGTCAATACGATTCAGGCGGCCAAGGCCCGACGTCGGGCTATCGTGCCACATTGATGATGATGATGAGTTTTTATGTTTGAATTGGTACAATCGGACAATGGGGTCATGGGGCTGCCATACAAACCCAACCCCCCAAATTATGTTCTTCTGAGAAAAACTTTCTCATTTTGCACGAATTTCAACAAGATCTCACACAAATGTGTTTCAAAACATATGTACGAATGGATCAAATCGGACAATGGGGTCATGGGGCTGCAATACAAACCAAACCTCTAAATTAGGTTCTTCTAAGAAAAGACTTTTTTATTTGTGCCCCAATTTCAATCAAATTTCACACAAATGTATTTCATCCCCCAATCAAATTTTCTGAGTAAATATTTTTATTTGCCCACTTATTCCAACCAAACCCCACACAAATATTGTTTTGTCGACGCAACGGAACTTTTATCAAGACGGAAGGAAAAGAATGCGGGGGGGGGGGGATTAAATACATGTCGTAGGTACGCTCGACAAAAACTTTTAGCCCGAGTAGAGCGAAGGGTATCGAAATTTTGGCCGTGTCCGAAATTAGCCTCGGTCTCGTTTTTTATACACTTCAAGGGAAAGGAAATATGTAATAACTTTCTCATGAAGTTATTTTTTCCTATTGCCCGAAATACGAGGAACACTATATATATAGTGTAAGTCTATATAAATCACATATACGCATATAATAATAAATTAATCCGTTAGTCTGTTGCAACACGTTTTAGTTATTTATTTATTTATTTAAGTCTGTGGCTCACTTGGCTGAGACGCACTCTACGATGTAATATAGAGGTCCGAATCTCGGCGTGGTTCAAAATTTCCGTACATGTGCGGATAGCACTATACTCGTATAGTGCTTGCAACATTATATACACTCCGAAATGATATGCAATGGGTGAATTCACATTGTAAGACGAAACAGGACGGGTAAACTTGCAAGACAAGAGAGCTTTTGTAGTGGCCAGCAGACAAGCATTGTGAATTTCAGATTGTGACACGATTGTTTTTCTTTCGTAAGAATCGTACGATTGATAAGAAGATTGCATCCAACGATAGTTCAGGCGTTCTGCGACGACAATCAGCGCGTGTTTTTCTTGCATTTTCATCTTGTCGACTCGTCACTTCATTGTACACTAACTTTGGAGCGTGCACGTCAACATTTATACACACTTGCTGTCAGTGGCGTATTTACAGGGGGGCACAGGGGGCACGTGCCGAATCTTTGGCGAGTATCAAGCGAAAGATTCGTTCTGCGTACGGATTAATTCTATTTTCAAGAATTTTCGATTAAATCTTATAGGCCGTACAAAATAATGATAATTCTCACACTTCAGCTTGTCTCCCTCGTCGTTCCATATTTTCAGCAGTAGCACATGTATAGCGTTGGTCAGGCACATTCCACCATGCTTCAGCAGTTCTGCTGGGATCTCGTCAGCGCCGGGCGCTTTATTATTATAAAGCGACTGTATGGCAAGACTCACCTCCTCTACTGTTGGGGGTAGAACGGGAGGGCCTGGTTCGGCTAACTGCTCAAGAGCTGGCTCCGCGGGGAATGTTGATGGTGCATTGAGGAGCTCTTCAAAGTGCGAGGCCCATCGATTGTTGACGCTTTCGATGTCGCTGATGATATTACCATCCTTGTCCTTACATAGGCTTGTCCTGGGTTGATATCCGGTCTTGTAAGTTTGTTCGCCTGTCTAATGTTCTTACTGGCTAATCTTTGGGTTATTTGCTGTAACTGCTCGTCAAAATGTTTGCGTTTCTTACGTCTAATTAACTTATTAGATACTCGCCGAAGTTCGTTGTATCTTTCTTTCTTGGCTCAGGATGCGCGTTGTGTGTATTGGCGATAGGCTTCATTTTTCGCCTCAATCGAGGCCCTGCATTCGTCGTCGAACCAGTTTGCTTGCCTGCGTCGGCCTTTATAGCCCACGACCTTTTCTGCGACTCCTTTGATGTTGTCTTTGAGCTCCTACCAGAAGTCATGGATGCCTAAATTATTGATGTTATCAAGCATGGGCGGCCGTTTTTCCTGAAGTGCTGTAGTATACGCAGCCCCCGTGGCATCATCAATCAAATTGTCAACCTCGGAAATTTTGGCAGGGTTGATTCTCGTTTGGTGCACCGCACAGAGAGAAATGATTAGTCGATTACAGGAAAAACATTTGTTAATAGTTTCAAAAGTTTTCATTAATTTCTGGTCATAGGTGTATTTTTGTTGAAACTGCAAAACGATTTTGTTTGTTTACGCAAAACATCTTTTGAAAAATTATATAAAAATTGTGTTGACATAAACAAAAAGTTTAAATGAAATTGATTAATTCAATTTGCGATTTCAACAAATTTTATACTAAATATTTGGTCACGGCGAAAAGTTTCCATTGGTGATATCAATTAAAACTTTGTACCAATTACCCAATCCGCATTAATAAAATTTTTGTCAATTTTACTAATATTTTAGTTGTCAGAATCAAATTTCAGTTGGTAATATTGTATAATTCTTTGATTAATTATACAAAACTGTTTTGTGGTTTTATACAAAACCTTTTCGTAGTATCAATCAAAATATTATACCAAATATTTAATTAAAGAATTTTATAAATTCGTGTTAATTAAAATTTCTCCTAACTTTGCTAATAGTGTTCTTATCAATCTCTTATTTCAATATAGCGTCTATTGAATTTTGGGATTGATAAGAACACTATTAACAAAGTTAGGAGAAAATTTGATTAACACGAATTTATAAAATTTTTAATTAAATTTGTAACTCAATTCGGCCTGTCTTTTCATTTGTATTTGCCGACGCCAAAGAATACTTTAAGTCATCTTTCATGTCAAGCGTTGAATGTCTTAATAAACGTTAGTTGCACATAATCCTGTTTATTGAAATACAATATTTTTTTTATTAAAATTAGAAAAATTATGACAATATGTTTTAATGTAACACCTAGTTTATTATTAGATATAAACATAACCTTATAATGTAGAACGTCGTGAAGTCAGGTCTCCATCGCCGCTAACAAATAATGTGTAATGCATGCCAAGTTTAGTTTTTCTATAAGAATATACAAATAATGATTTTATATCTGTTATTTTGATTTTAAAGTTTTGAGTTTAAAATGTTTTAAGTTAATTTATTGCAAAATACATAGTATATAAATATTGGACTTACAATTGTGGCATCAGAAATCAATGAAGATTGAAGAGGGACTATTTATTATTGCCTGTATCATATCCACACAGTGCTTAGTTGAATCCATAATCCTAGCATGTACGGCTTATGCAAATTTTTCCTGTCCACTAGTTCAAACGTTGTCGGCAAATGTGTCTTGTAAAACCTAAGGTATGAAAAGATCAAATTATCTTATAGCACAAGAAAACATTAGTCTTACCTTTTGGAAACGCCACTCGAAAAATTAGGCCCGACATTTTATTGTCCTAATTTAGGACAATCTATTTTTATCGTTTTCGCCAGCGTCTTTGCTTTCTCACAAAATAAGTCTTTAACTTATAAGTTATTGGAAACAAACACTTTTTCACCATTTTTAGCACACAATCATTTTTTTCACAACACTCGGAAAACAAATATGCCCGTACAAAAGAGCAACTAAAAATGAAAATCTTTGCTGTTCCAAATAAATGAATAGCTAGATTGTACAAAGATTTGTTTTTATGTCCTGCCTATAAAAACTGTAGCGTTAGATATGGTAAAAATTTCGTATTTCTAACAAAAGATCTAGTTCTGGACATTCTTGTTCATACTTGCATAGAAAGACTGTCTGTTGGATAACAAAAGTTTTTGTTAATATTACAAAACTGTGTGTTATATTGTAAAATTATTTGGCAATTTTCTTTGTTGATTTCCCCTGCCCAAAAGATTTGTTATATTCAACAAATGTTATAGTGCTCGTTGTCTTTATCATTTGTAGATTTTATTGCAGCTAAAGTTTTTGTTATTTTAACCAGAAAATTAAATCGTTCTAACAGAATATTTTTTAGTTGTCTTGACAAAATTTGGTTTGTCATATCAATCAATCGTGTTGTTTAGTAGTACCAATTTATTTGCAGGTGTAAAAAAAGAATTGCTACAAAGCAACAAAACCAGCATCAAACAATTGTGATTTGTTGGTATTGCAATTTTATTTCTCTCTGTGCGACGAGATTCTGCACCTGAAGGTCGTCTTCACCAAATAGTGATCGGAGTCGCAGTTGGCTCCTCGATAGGATCGAACATCTAAGTCATTAGAAGCCCATCTCTTGCTGATCAGTTCAGTACGTGCTCGATCTGGTTCACGGTGTATTCATCTGGAGACTTCCAGGTCTGCTTATGGATTAGAAGCGTGTAGAGCTTATGACCAGGTTTCTGCCGCTCGCGAAGTCGATAAGTCGCTGACCGTTGTTGTTGTTTTCATCGTGGAGACTATAACCTCCAGTAGTTCCCCTATGCCAGCTTTCGTTTCCGACTTTGGCGTTAAAGTCTCCTAGCAGCAGCTTGACGTCGTTTGATGGAAGTGAGTCGAAGAGTGTTTCTAGGTCGTTGTAGAACTCGTCCTTAATCGCGTCTTCTTTTACTTCTATAGGGGCATGCACATTAACCTTCAAGCGGGCGCGCGGGCGGTAATTTACCGCCCTGATAATATAAGCACGCATAGCTTTTCTCCCATTGGTCGGATCGAAGTGGGAGAAGTATGTATTCTTAAGTCATACCGTTATACATACGATACAATAAAATTCTGGGTAAATTTTACATTCCATACATTTCCAGCGGTCATCAAACGTTCGAGGATGGCATATTTTGGTATATAGTTGTGTTCAAAATGTGTGTGCTCTGTGTAATATCACTGAAGTGACGTGCTTCGCTAAAACTGCAGAGCTTGTTTTATTGTTCACCAGATAATAGTTTTTATGATGATAACTTATTTAGGACATGCTCTTCTTTCAATTTACCATAATTATGAGAATTAAAGTTGTACGGTTGAACGCAAATGGAGGGGAAAATATGAGGGCGGTAAATTGCCGCCGCGCGCCCGGTTGTGTCACAAAATGATCCGCGCCCGCTTGAAGGTCAATGAGCCAGAGATTAGCGAAACGGTTCTAATGCGGATTGCACATAGCCGCTCGCTGATGGGTTTGAATCCGATAACGTGGTCCTTGAGCTGCTTACTCACGATGAAAGCTACTCCAAACTCCTTGTTGCCCTCCTCTTTACCACTCGTAAAAGTAGTGTGCGAATTGAGGTCGTTAATCTCGCTTTTGAGCCATTTAGTTTCCTGGATTGCAACTATGCTCAGCTTGTATTGTTCTACCTGATCCAGGAGGGCCCTTAAGGCCCCTGGTCTATTCAGGGAGCGTATTCCAGGATCCGAAAGAGTAATCAGTTGTTCGTTTGCGGGGTCGTCGTTGTTTTCAGGTTTCTTGACTTGAAGTTTTTCTTAGGATGAGTTGTCGGCACATCGCTAAACCATGATAGGGTTTAATCGTTGAGTAAAGGCCATCATGGGCATGCCTCGAAGATGCTGCTTTAGTGGTTGAGTTAGACGTTTTCTGTCACCTATCACGTTAAGTAACCTGAAACGCTGCAGATGTTAATACAGCACTCAGACGCAGCGGTTACTCGGATAATGCGGGAAAGTAGACATATAGGAAATGGCCGGAGCCGTTCACCCTATGAAACTCCTCCTGCAAAGCTAAGGGTCCGCAGTTATGCCACAACTGAAGAAGATATAGGAATTAGCCGGAGCCTTTCAACCTTTATCTTCCCCCTTACGTTGGTAGTTAACATTAGTATGTATGTAATTACATTTTAGATAAGAATAGGGAAACTAGGATATAGTGAGGAACTTAACCAAAGTTTGCTTGGGGCACTAACAGAGTTAAAATTAGGTCAGCATCTGTTTATGGGTTCATTGTAGCCATAAACGGTTAGGTGTTGATACTCCTTCAGGAGAGATGTATTTCTAGTACGTCAAATTTGATCGTTGCAAACTATTTTGTTGGATAAAAAATCCACATTAACTGGACACCGAAAGTAAAACATGCACTAAGAAGCGTTCTTCTTGAAGAGAGTGACATTAAATTGAAAATACCTACTCTGTATTCGTATGAGGGAAGATTTAGGAAATTGGCAGGATCATATAGATTTCTTAAAGCAAAAAGGAGAAATTGTTTTTGAATAGACTGAAATCTGTTGCAATGCATTTCATACACCGGATTCCAAACTACACAAACACATTCAAGAAGGGGTCGGACAAATGTGGTATACAAAGATTTCGTAACCCAAAATTCTCTCGCTCGTCTTTTAAAATGAACCCGAGTTGCTTGTTTGCAGTAGACAGTGCCATATCATACTGCAAATTGAGACGTACGAGTAGTTTGTTGTCCAAAACTACACCAAGGTCTTTTATGTGGTCAACTCGGTTAAGTGCAACGTTATTAAGATTATAGGAGTCGGTTATAATAAGGCTCTTACGGGAAAACTTATTACATACTTGGCATTTGTTAACATTGAGATATAAATAATTTTGATTGCTCGAGGGATTTAGGCTTCATTTGAAGAAATGCAGCGTCAGCATGTGATTGAAGTTGAGAAAACCGCTTTATCTACATCTAGTGGGCATTATGAAATTCTAAGAATGCCATTTGGGTTGAAAAACGCGCCCGCGACCTTTCAACGTTTAATGAATAACGTACTTAAAGAATATATAGGTAAATTTTGTTTCGTTTATCTCGACGACATAATTATATTCAGCACATCACTAGAAGAACATTTACTTGCACTTAATAAAATATTCGAAACTTTGAGAAAAGCCAATTCGAAATTATCACTTGATAAATGCGAATTTATGAAAAGAGAAACAGAATACCTAGGACATATGATCACAACAGATGGTATAAAGCCTAACCCGAAAAAGATTGAAGCGATCTGCAAACTGAGAAGGAAATCAAGTAATTTTTAGGATTAGTAGGTTATTACCGGAAATTTATTCAAGATTTTGCAAAAATCGCAAAGCCAATGACGAAGTATTTAAAAAAGGGAACCAAAATAAATATCAATAGACGCGAGAGCGTATCGTCCGCCAAAGGAAAAAAAACGAAAGCGAACAAGTCTATGATTACCGGAGACAACTTGCTTTTTTGTTTATGTAATTTTATGCTAGTATTCACATTAAGTTGTAGATGATTTTTGCTTAAAATTGAGTTGCTCCTTTTTGTGGTTCAGGAATAATCTCGTGTACATTTTGTTTCTTGTTTGCCTAAAAACAGGTAGACCATGTTGATTAAATCCACACATTCGTCAACAAAATGCAGGTAGTCTCTGCGCCAGAAATTAGCAATAATTTTCAACCCTTCGGGATACCCTTTCTTTGCCCTACCAACTTCTGAGTATTTCTTGCCAAAGATTGTTACCATGCTACACATTCCTACCATATTTAATACGATTGGTTGAGCTGTTCGCAAGTTATTTAGTGAACAAGCTTTCAAATCTTCGGGACATCGAGGGTCATAAACCATTGATGGTCAAAAAACATCGACGCTGTACCATTGATGGTGAAAACATCGACCATCGAACCAAAAATATCAATGTTTCAGAAACATCGATGATTGATGCTCATCCCTAGTCGAAACCTTTCGATGATACCAATTTTGATAATAATCCACGTGTAAAAATAAAAAACACCTGGAAACTAAAATAATGGAAGAAGAAAAATTGAATTGAATCGGTGCTGAAAAACCTGACTAAAACGCCGACTTGTTGTTCGATTTTAACTCGGTACAAAAAACCGACTTGTCAGTCGGTTTTATCTCGGTACCAAAAAACCGACTCGTTTTCAACCCGGTAATAAAAAAAACTGCAAAAAAAAAACGTGAATCGGTACCAAAAAACCGACTCGTCGGTCGGTTTTAACTCGGTACTCGAAAAAACTTTTTTTTTTGTGGGAGGGGGGATGGCCCCATAGTACGAACATATTATTTTTTACATATTTTTTTGTACTTTCGATAAAGACACATCCCCACTCCCACCAAAAAACTTCTAAGAATTTGTTTTTCTGCTTGTGCAGTTATTCTAACTAAACCTCACACAAATATGTTTTATCGAGGTAACGCAACTTATGTGAAAACAGAAGTAAATTAATGGGAGGGGGGATTAAATACAAGTCATAGGTACGCCGAAAAAAAAACTATTAGCACGAGAAGAGTGAAGGGTATCCAAATTTCGGCTGCGCCCGAAATTAACCTCGGTCTTGTTATACCCTTCGCTCGTAGAGTCAACGAAGGGTATATTAACTTTGTCATGAAGTTTGTAACGCATTGAAGGAAGCATCTCCGGCCATATAATAAGTATACATATATGATCAGCATAACATGGGGAGTCGATTGGGCGATGTCCGTCTGTCTGTCTGTCCGTCTGTCCGTCTGTTGCTACGCGTTTTACTCGGCCAATTTAAAAGCTATGAAGCTAAAATTTTGCACAAATGCTTCTTTTTGCTGCAGGCAGTTTGTATGTTTGAATCGGTAAAATCGGACCATGGGGTCATGGGGCTGCCATACAAACCTAATCCCCCAAATTAGGTTCTTCTAAGAAAAACTTTTTTATTTGTGCACCGATTTCAACCAAATTCCACACAAATGTATTTCTATTGATGACACATAACATATGTCAGAATCAATTAAAACGGACCATGGGGTCATGGGGCTGCCATACAAACCCAACCCCCCAAATTAGGTTCTTCTGAGAAAAACTTTTTGGTTTGTGCATCGATTACAACCAAATTTCACACAAACGTTTTTCTTTTGATGGCACACAACATATTTAAGAATTGATCAAATTGGATAATGGGGTCATGGGGCTGCCATACAAACTTAACCCCCCAAATTAGGTTCTTCTAAGAAAATCTTTTTTATTTGTGCACCAATTTCAACAAAATAACACACTAACGTGTTTCTCTTGATGACACAAAACATATCTGAGAATTGATCAAATCTGACCATGGGGTCATGGGGTGGCCATATAAACCCAACCCTCATTTTGGTTCTTCTAAGAAACATTTTTTGCACCAATTTCACAAAACCTTCAATTAATGAGTCTTTACCAAAGCAACAAAAAAGTTAAAAACGAATGGTTAAACTCCACAGTACGGAGTCTTGCTCCCGCAACCCCAATAACATTTTCCGAGTAAATATTTTTATTTGCCCACTTATTTCAACCAAGCCCAAAACTTTTGTCAAGACGGAAGAAAAAGAATGAAGAGGGGGACTAAATACAAGTCATAGGTACGCCCAAAAAAAACCTTTAACCCAAGGAGAGCGAAGGGTATCCAAATTTCGGCCACGGCCGAAATTAGCCTCGGCCCCGGGGGATGGCGAGCGTAGCGAGCATTTTTTTTCCGTTTTTTATAAAAGAAAATCTTGTTTACTAAATAAAACTCGTATAAGAATTGTGGTTTTCTCTTGGAACCACGTTTTTACTCTTTAACACGTAACGGGCTGAATTAAGATCGATAGTAAAATTCTTCCCGCTGCGATTTTTTCAATGAAAATGAATTTTTACTGTCGTGGAATATGTGGGAAATGCTGGGGAATTCCATAAGCTACAATCCGGTTCCATAATTCTCCTCGGCCATTTTATGTATTATTTTTCGATTTCCCTGTCATTTGACATTTCACAATGGAATAACCGTGGAACCGGAAAAAAATGGCCGAGAAAAATTATGAAACTTTTTTCGGATTGTAGCCTATTGAACTCCCTCGCACATATTACACGACAGTAAGAATACATTTTCATTGAAAAAATCGCAGCGGACAAAAATTTCACTTGCGATGTCAGTACTAGGCTTATGATATGCAATTTTTCAAACCCTAAAATCCTAATTTTTATATGTTGTTCGAAAGCTAACATTATGAGGCAAATTTTGTCAACTTTTTATATTTGTCAGTTCAAAGTACAGTTACGATTTTACAATTTGAATTTTCAATGAAAAATCTATTTTCGAAGTTCACTAAAGTTTGAATGGTAGTATCTGGGAAGTTTTTTCGATTATTTAATTGGGAAAATAGTTATTTTATTTATAATTTTGTGCAGTTTCCGAAAGTGAAGTAAAATCTCGGATTAAATAATTGGGAGTGTTTCAAAGTGATTTTGCTCGGCAAGTCGATCTTTTTGACACTATTTACAAAAAACGCTAAAACTTTATAACGGTTAAAGATAGAGGGGACTCTTCTAAGAAACATTTTTTTATACAAATTTCACAAATCTATGTCTTTATCGAAACAAAATAAAATGCAAAAATAAATGGAATCATACAAGGGGACCATGATCTCCACTCCTCACTGTAAATTGAAAACAAAAGCCCAGTTTTGCCCACTGCTCTATTTCCGTAAAATATTTATCATTCCGTCGATTTACCACGACATTATGCTCATTTATTTCAGTTTGACAATAAAATTGCACACTGTCAAGTATTTACTTATTGATCCTTTATGAATAATCCGCAATATTCAGTGAATATTAACAGGCGAAGACTGCTATTGAAACCAGCTAAAAATAAAACAGGACGGGGATTATTATGCGGAAAATTTTGCAATATGTATGTAATACATTTCTACTACGGGCAACATAATATTGTGCAGCGATTTGAATTTTTACATTGCAACTTGATAGCTCTTACTGCCTTCCAACTTCCAATGAATTTTTAATATTGCACATCATTGGAGATGAATCGCGCAAAGTTGATGAGTTGCAGTTTGGTCTTGCCGTTGCTTGCTTTCTTTATGTACAATAACTTCGCTGTATTGTAGATCATAGGCATATGGGAAGAAATTTTGCCTTTGCATTGGAACAATAAATTCAGGCAATTGAAAAGTAATCTCAGATATACATACATACATACATACATACCTATACTGGTATGTATTTGTACTCAGTTGGGGGGGGGGGGGAGGGGGGCGAAGTCTCTCCCTAAATCTCTAAAATATTATGAATGAGGATTGTCCTCATCTGCAACATTCGATGACGATTTTAAACTGTAAAAAATGGGTATACGGCAATCGTTTAATATAAATGATTTGTAAATGGCTGATTTCAGACCAATGAATAATAATAATAATAATAATAATGAATAATAATAATAATAATAATAATTTTCTTTATCATTGTTTCAGACTGTAAGACGAAACCGGACGGGTAAACTTGCAAGACAAGAGAGCTTTTGTAGTGGCCAGCAGACAAGCAATGGCTGATTTCAGATTATAAGACGAAACCGGACGGGTAAACTTGCAAGACAAGAGAGCTTTTGTAGTGGCCAGCAGACAAGCATTGTTCATTTCAAATTGTAAGAACGAGTCTTACGAAAGAAAAAAATCGTGACACGATTGTTTTTCTTTCGTAGGAATCGTACGATCGATAAGACGATTGCATCTACCAATAGTTCAGGCGTTCTGCAAAGACAATTAGCGCGTGTTTTACTTGCATTTTAATCTTGTCGACTCGTCACTTCATTGTACACTAACTTTGGAGCATGCATGGCAACATTTATACATACTTGCTGTGTGATTATTGTTCGCCGGTCCGTGTTTTGATCGGATAGTGTGAAATGATCATACGATGGTTCTTGTCGTGCAAGTTTACCCGTCCGGTCGTTTTCTTACAATTTGAATTCAGCCATTGTCCATTTCGCATTGTAAGAACGCGTCTTACGAAAGAAAAAAATCGTGACACGATTGTTTTTCTTTCGTAAGATCTTTCGTATGATCGATAAGAATAAGACGATTGCACCTACCAATAGTTCAGGCGTTCTGCAAAGACAATTAGCGCGTGTTTTACTTGCATTTTAATCTTGTCGACTCGTCACTTCATTGTACACTAACTTTGGAGCGTGCATGGCAACATTTATACATACTTGCTGTGTGATTATTGTTCGCCGGTCCTTGTTTTGATGGGATAGTGTGAAATGATCATACGATGGTTCTTGTCGTCCAAGTTTACCCGTCCGGTCGTTTTCTTACAATTTGAATTCAGCTAATGTATCTACCAATTATTAACAATTACCCGCTTAGCGGAACTGAGCAAGTAAATATATTGGTACTTGGAGTTAATACTTTTCCAAAGCCTTTTCGAAACCAACGAAAAGCAAGGGTAGCGCATTGCTCCGCATGTGCTGATGTGGTCAACATAGGAAAATCCTGATCGGAATTGGTTGTTGTCCATTCCCTGTATGCACTTTCAAAGTATGAAAGTCGTTCGAGGATAATTTCGCTATTATTTTGGCTGCAGCATCTGTCAGATTAAATGCAGAAAAAAGATGAAACTAAGTTTCTGTATATTTCAGACTCTTATTTATTGTTGCGTTGTCTTTTTGAAACAGTTCTACGAAATTTTAGAAACAAATACTGCCTCGCAAAGTTTGATACCCTTCACATTTTCAATATTCTAAAAATATTCCGCTTTCAATCGCTTCAATATTTAAAAAACCTCCAACAACTCGACCGCTTAAAAAATTGAGCTTATTTTACTAAAAACACACTATTTAACGATTTGCTGAGCCTAAAAGTCAACACAACGTTATTACGCAATGTGAAGAGTATAACAAGTGGAAATTTTCATAGAAAAAGTAGGTACTAAAATCGTCAGTTCACGTGAAATCCATGCAAATACTGTCAAAATTTTGATGATCGTGAAATCGAATTCGCTTGGTGGTACTCACTTCACATGAAAGTCTCCACACCGGTTTTTTGACATTTCGCCAGTGAAAATAATGCAGTTGCACTTTATTTCACAGTGACAATCAATCAAAACGCAAGTGAACATTTATCTTACATTGAGTGAATAAAAAGCAAGTCTCCACGGCACCGTTTTCACGGGAGACATAGATGGAAGTTTTTCGCCCGGTGAACTCAGTACATACATACCTAAAAGGAGAAAATAACACAATCGGGCGCAATACATCTGAGAGATTATTTCATCCCCTCCCGCCCGTCAGTCATATGGTAGATAAAAACTGAAAACTGCTTTGGGTAGTAGATCGAAAAAGTTTAAGCTACTGTGAGTTTCAGATCTCTCCCTTTTCATATCGCTGATTGGCGCAACAAAAACTGGCCACTTAATCTGTCAGATGCATTGCGCCCGCCCGAAGGTTAATGATTAATAATTAGCCATATTGGTACTCGTAACCAGGTACATATTTTTATTGTTATTAAAAAAATCCCGCAGGGTAGTCTGTGTACCAGTGGCGAGGCGAGGCGTTACAGGTCAAACGAACCTGGGATATGCACGTCTGAATTCAGTGTGAGGCTTAACCTTTAAGAGGGCCGAAGGAATATCACCTGCTATTGAGAAGTCCTTAGTTATAGTGTACTATGGGGACGAGTATGCCCAGGGGACCTTGGTCTCCATCATGGTGTTGGGGTCGAGATGGCTGCATGTTGTTACCCAAACCAACCAGCTGGAGTTGGGACACCAGGGTTGGGTAGTAGTTGGGTAAGAAAAAGGTTTATTATTCAGAAAATGAAACCATGAATAAAAAAGTCATGTGTTGCGAAACACGAGTATTAAATAAGTTTATTGTTATTCGTTATTAAACTTATAATTAATATGTAGTTGAATTATTAAATGATTTGCAAAAAAGCAAAATTTAGGGTGGAAACTAGAATAGGTTCACTAAATAAAATACATGTGCTCATCAATGACATTAAGATTAAATCTTCCTTTTAGTAACTGATTGAATCACCCCGTTTCTGAATCAATTCGTGAATTAGATTAGGCATCGAGTGAGCTAGATTTCCTAGGATATCAGGATCAATTTTCGCCATTGGGATGAGATAGCCTTTTGCAATTCTAAAACATCAGAAAACTGACGCCTATTTGCATAAACCCTTCTCACTAGTAACCACCATAGATTCTCAATTGGGTTGATGTCTGGGCTTCTGGCCGGCCGATCCAAAATCGGTACTTCCTTTCTTTGAAACCATTCCTTAACCACCCTGGCAGTGTCGTGTTGTCTTGCTAGATAATGAAATTTGGTCCAATAATATTTTCTGCGGCATCAATCAATTGGTTGAGACTTTTGTCCCCATAATCTGGGGCTCATCCCCAACCATTATGCAAACAAATTTCCAATGCCAACCAAATATCGTAATTTTCTAAGGGCTCCATTACACAGTCATATTTATATTATAATATCTATTATAATAGATATGATCATATATATCATGGAAAATCACATTTTTACATATTACACTACATCAAGAGACGCGAGAGCGTCTTGCCCGCCAAAGGAAAAAAAAACGAAAGCGAACAAGTCTATGATTACCGGAGACAACTTGCTTTTTTGTTTGACCGGGCTACAGCCTTCCAGGCAATATACCCCAAAATTTTTTTTTTACCAAAATATTCCACATATCCTGTTCTAGTGCCTTTCCAAAAAAAATCATCGATCGGCATATTAACGGGTAAGATATATGCAATAAACGGTGAAATTTTCACCCTCACAGACTTAAGCGAGTAACCCAATTTCAGACTGGAGTCTACAGTTGCAGAAATACTTGCTTCTACTGTCTCTCTCCGTGATGGGATTTTTATGAAATTTGGAATGAATGATCCTCTGGTGGTCCTTCCAAAGAATCAATGTTTCAATTTAGATAAGTGGATGGAATTACGGTAAATTAATTGGTAAAGTTAACAAAACATTGGGACATTATGTTATTGGGACACTGGGAGACTAGGATCTTGGGGCAGTGGGATATTAGGAAATTGGGGTCTTGGGACATTAGGACATTAAGACATTGGGGCATTAGGCACACTGGGGAAACTAGGCCATTGGGACATCTGGATATTGGGACAATGGGATATTGGGACATTAGGACACTGGGAGACTGGGACAATGGGGCACTGGGATATTAGGATATAGGGACATTATTATGACTTTGGGACAAATCGGACAATCGGACTTTGGGAAACTGGAACATAGGCACATTGGGCCACTGAGACATCGGGATATTGTGACATTGGGGCATAATGATATTGGAACATTGGGACACTGGGATATTAGGACATTGGGACATTAGGATATTAGGACATTAGGACTTTCGGATATTTGGACATTAGGCACACTGGGGAAACTGCGCCGTGGGGACATTGGGCCACTGGAACATGTGGTATTGGGACATCGGGATATTGAGACATTGGGACACTGGAACATTGGGATATTGGAACATTGTGACATTGGAACATTGGGATATTGGATCATCAGGACACTGGGGGACTGGGACATGGGACACTGGGATATTAACACATTGGGACATTTTAACTTTGGGACAATAGGACAACGGACATTGGGACACTGGTACGGAGTAGCATTGGGCAACTGAGACATCGGGATGTTGTGACATTGGGACACTGGGATTAAAAGACATGTGGACATTAGGGTCTTGGGTCATTAGGACATTGGGATATTAGGACATTAACACATTAGGACATTGGGACATAAGGTACACTGGGGAAACTGGGACGTGGGAGCATTGGGCCACTGGGACATCGGGATATTGGGACATCGGGATATTAGAGCATTGGGATGTTGGCACATTGGGATATTGGATCATTGGGATACTGGGACAATAGGGCACTGAGATACAGGGACATGGGGGCACTGGGATATAATGAAATTGGGACATGATGACCTTGGGATAATATGACAATCGGACATTGGGACCCTCACTCAGAGAAATATTCACTAATATTGAACGAAATATATTTAATTCAAACGATTTCCGCTTTTGATTTGGCTCCACACGCAAATACGTTTAATTCTACCGAGTGGCGTTTCTTTCAAAAGCATAATGAGTTGTAGAAAAGCGTTTGAATCAAAGGAATTTACGTTTACCTGGAAAGAAGGAGCCAGTCGATTTAAACGTATTTTTCATTGAAATAAACACTTATTCTTTTATTGTAAACGGGTAAAACATTTTAAATAAATGAAAGGCAATTGTATCAAACGTCTTCGTTTTTATATTGAACATTTTTGTTATTTAAACTAAACGAAGCATTCTTTTTAACGAAACGGTATGTATTTCGAAAGTAACGCATCCCGTTTTCATTTCATAGAAATTGCCCCATTCAAAATAATTGAGTTTTACATGGAATTAAAGGCAAACTCTGCTGAAATAAAATAATACATTCCGTTTGATTGTCCATTCTCCATTCGATTAGATACTTACTGTTACCTGTGTTGACAAATGAATAAAGAATAAAACTTATGAAAAACACTTTATTTTTTATTTAGGTCTAATATTAATACGATTAAGGCCCGTATTTATGAACATTCCTTAACACAAGGAGACTTTTTTTTCTATGAAAAAGTATGGGAAATTACATTTAATTTATTGAATTTCGGCATCCTTGACCCAAGGTCTCCTTGACCTGTGGACTTTCGCATAGCGGCGGTGACATCAGGAACAAAGCACAACCCTGGTCAAAGGAGACAAAAAAGTCTCCTTGAGTTAAGGAATGTTCATAAATACGGGCCTTATACAATACACTTTTATTTTAACACCCGCTAAACTTAAATTGCACGTGTGCAAGCGTCCATTCCTCGAGATAAATGCAAAAGTACATTCTCGAAAACACTCTTAACATCGACGAAGATTCTAATACGCGTTTGTTGTTTGACACTATACACATTTGTTTGGAACGAATATGAACACGTGAGACTCATCGGACCGGCCAGAAGTATTAACTACCTGTTGTGCTACGTTGAAACAAATGATATTTTGGCATCGCGTCCTTTAGGTATGCGTATTTGTTACGTAAAGGAATGTATCTACATTACTATGTAATGCGGAATCTTTTGATTTAAACGACCGTCGTTTGCGGTTTAGCTGGCTCTTTTGTTTTAAAAGAAATTCTCTTAACGTAAATGAGAACTCGTTCAAATCAGACGATATCTTTCAAACGAATACTGCGTTCAATTTAAATGTGGAGCTTTTAATATGAATGTGCGTTTTTTTCCCTGAGTGCTGGCACACACGGACATTGGGCCACTGAGAAATCGGGATATTGGGACATTGGGACACCGGGATATTGAAACATTGGGGCACTGCGATTTAGGACATTGGAACATTGGGATATTGGGACATTAGGAATTGGAACATTGAGAAATTGGGACAATGGGACATTTTTACATTATATATGATATTATTATGATATTAGGCAGACTGAGGAAACTGGGACGTGGGATATTGGGACATCAGGATCTTAGGTTATTGGGACATTGGAACATTAGGATATTGGGACATGGGAACATTTGGATATTGGAACATTAGGACACTGGGAGACTGGGTCGTTGGGGCATTAGGATACTAGGACATTGGGACATTATGACCTTGGGACAATAGGACAATCGGACATTGGGACACTGGTACATAGGGACATTGAGATATCGGGCTACTGAGATATTGGGATATTGGGACATTGGGACATCGGGATATTGGGTCATTTGGACATTGGGACACTCCGATCTTAGGACATTGGAACATTGGGATGTTGGGATATTGGGATATTGGGACATTTGTACAATGGGACACTGGTACATTAGGACATTAGGCCATTGGTATATTATCACATTAGGATACTGGGACATTTGGGACATTGCGGAACTGGGATATTAGGAAATTGGGACATTAGGACAATTGGAGATTGGGATATTAGGACATTAAGAGGGACACTGGTACAAAGGAGGACTGGGACATTGGGATATTGCGATACTGGGACATTGGAACACTTGGGTAGTGGCACATTCGGACATTTGGCCATTAAGACACTGTGATATTTGCACATTGGGACATTGGGACATTAGGAAATTGGGACATCAGGATCCCAAATAAAAAATATTAGTTGGCTATTTAAGTATGCAAAAATATATGATATCTGACCAAAAACAACAAAGTTGTAAAAGTCTGAAGTTTGAACCGCAATCAGAGTAGACATCGCTACATAACCCGCGTCGCGAAACAAACCGTTTAAATGCACCGATAAACGCCTCAGTGGTCATATCGTTCACAACTTCAATGTGTATTGCCTTAACCGCCAGACAAATAAATATTGCTATGTAGCCTTTAAATATTCGACCACCTCTACCTTTCCTATCTTTGATATTTATCGGACCACAATAATCGACTCCCACATGAGTAAAAGGACGAGATATATTCACGCGAGGTGAAGGTAAAGTGCCCATTAATTGTGAAGACGTTTTCGCCTTTTGTCGAAAACATATTATACAATTGTGAATACATTTCTTCACCGAGTTTCGTGCATCCAATATCCAGTATTTTCTCCTTAATGAGGCCAAAACTAACTGAACCTCTCCATGTAACGTGTCCTGATGACATTTACGAATTAATAGTTGAGTTAATTTTCCAGTTTTGGGGAGAATTACTGGATGTTTCTCTTCGAAATTCATGTTAGCATAAGCGAGCCGACCGCCTATGCGCAAGACCCCATTTCCATCCAAAAATGGATTGAATTTGAGGATTTTACTACTTTTGTTAATGGGTTTTCCTACCTTTAATAAAGTGATTTCGGCCTCAAACTCAATATCTTGGACGTAAATTATCCAAAATGTTAACGCTTCATTTAACTCGACCGTAGTTAAATGACTCGCATTCGACATACGTTTTAGACAAACGTTAATAAATCGTCGACAATACGCCGTAACACGTATTAATCGAGTTATAGAGGAAAATTTACTAAGTATAACTTCCAATTCGGACCTTTTAGTATGTATAAAATGACAAACTACTCTTTTTATACTTACTTCTTCAGTTGTTGCTTCCACCTCCGGTTGATCAGGCCACTGTTCTTCCGGAAGTAGCAGAAACTTCGGACCATTCCACCATAACTCGAAGTTCTTTAAGTATTCAGGACATGAACCACGCGAAGCAATGTCCGCTGGATTTAGCTCCGAGGGAACATGTCTCCACGAAATATCGGGAGCCAAATCCATTATTTGGCAAACTCGGTTTGCCACAAATATGGTCCATCTGCTCGGATGTCCTCTCAGCCAAGACAAAACAATCTTGGAATCTGTCCACAACTGTATATGTCGTACATTAACCTGTTCACCTACTGAATTTATAAATTGTTTTAATATTTTAGCTAACAACAAGGCTCCACACAATTCTAGACGAGGAATTGTAACTGGCCTTATCGGAGCCACCTTAGCTTTGGCCATTATAAGTCGTGACTGGATGCCAGTGGATCCTCGAGTTATACAGTATAAGGCGGCACCGTATGCGTATTCAGATGCATCACAGAAGCCGTGGATTGACACATCTGTAAAATTTTGAATAACAACACAACGAGGTAACTTAATTTTTTCAATAAGTGATATATCATTTCTAAATTCTTCCCATTTCTCTCTTAAATTTTTAGGTACCTCTTGATCCCAATTGGTTCCATGCAACCATAATTGCTGCATCAAACATTTCGGTTTGATAATAATGGGACATATCCAACCCATTGGATCATATAGCCGAGCAATGTCGGACAGAATCACCCTTTTAGTGAGTTTATCACTGGACTCCATCATATTGTATCGGTAAGTAATGTAATCACCTTTTGGATACCACAACATTCCCAGTGATTTATGTCCCTCGTCCAAATTAATGTCTTGGACATTCTTCATTTCGATATCCTCCATCGGTATATCCTTTAAAAGTGACTCTTCGTTTGAGACCCACTTCCTTAAGTGGAAACCACCTGATTTTAATAGGGTAATCAATTCTCCAATCTTTCCTTTAGCTTCTTTTAACGTGTGACCACCTGACAACACGTCGTCCACATAAAAGTTTTCATTAACTATTTTCGCAGCTATTGGAAATGCGGATTTTCCATCTTCCGCTAACTGTTTTAGCGTCCTTATCGCTAGAAAAGGAGCACTGGTCAACCCAAAAATGACCCTATTTAATCGATACTCTGAAACACAGTCATCCGGATGAAACCTCCAAAGCAATCTTTGGAAATCGGTATCATCCGGATGTACCTTTATTTGTAAGAACATCTTTTCAATGTCAGCAACAAATGCGTAATAATAGATTCTCCAGCGAATCACCACCGCAATCATTTCATTTTGCATCGACGAACCAGTCAATAATACATCATTAAGTGACAAACCCGAAGTGGTTCGTCGTGAAGCATCAAAAACGACTCTCGTTTTTGTGGTCGAGCTCTCTTTGCAAACCGCATGATGTGGTAGATAATGAGCCTGACAACGAGTCTCCCCAAAATTCGTTGTCAGTTCGTCTATTCTTTTGACCGGGCTCATATAATTTTTCTTTAATAAATCTTCCATACATGATGAGTATTCCTTATATAAATTAGCATCACGATCAAATTTTCTTTCTAGAGCCTTTAAGCTGGCTTCTGCAGCTCGTCGTGATCCACCTAAGTGGTCCCTGTTGGGATCATTTTTAAATGGTAGGCGAACCACATACCTCCCTGACTCCTCTCTGGTGGTGGTTTGCTTGTAATATTCCTCGCATAATGCGTCTTCCACCATCATAGGAACCTCCACCTTTGGTTCTTCCAGTTCCCAAAATTTTCTCAGCTGCTGGCTAATTTCCTCATTCTCATTTTTCCTTACAATAAAGGATTTTATTACACCGCCTTTGTTCCCATCAGTTTTTCCCGACAACACCCAACCTAGTTTAGTGTGCTGTAACAATATTCCGTTGGGAAGCAACCTTGTATCGTTCAGTAATAACTTGCCATAAGTGTCAGCGCCGATTACCATATCCACTCGAGCGGGTTTATTGTAATTAACATCCGCAAGTTGGATACCTAGTAGCGAAGGGTGTTGTATTGGCTGTATATGGCGAGTAGGCAAATTGCTTGTCAATTTAGACAAGACAATTGCCTCCACTAAAATTTCTTCGCTATTCAACATCTCAACACGTGCCTTAACCAGCCCCTTGGACCGCATTGTTTTTGAATTGCCGATTCCTGAGACAACATAATCACAATTACCCTTTTTAAGGCCTGCAAGTTGTACCGCATGTTCCGTAATAAACGAGCCTTGCGAACCTTGGTCCAGCAACGCTCGCAAGGTGACAACGCCATTGTTGCCGCATACATTTACCATTGCAGTAGGCAACAACACATCATTTAATAATTGACTGTTCAAACTATTAATGCTGTTTGGTATAAATGGTGCAGAAGAGGTAGAGGGGAACGATACCGTAGGTGCCGGGGTGTTTACATCTTTGTGTAACATGGTATGATGTGCCATGTTACACTTCATACACTTTATCGAGCTTCCGCATTTTGAGGAAATGTGTCCTTTTCCCAAACAGTTGAGGCAGAGCTGGTGTTTTTTGACAACATCATAACGTTGACTTTGCCCCATGCTTATAAATTTCGGACAATTCCTAAGTTTGTGCTGTTGCTTGCAAATACAACACTCAAATCTCGATTCGACATGATGTGTATGAATTCGTTTTATCGAATTGTTTGATTTGCACGAAAAGGTAGTTGCTTCTAAAGTTCTAAATCTAGTAGTAAGGAACGTTTTTAGATCTGGAAGCAACAGGACATCTTTTTTTACTGCCTGTTCCTGCTCCCACAAAACACGAGTGGCGGCAGGCAATCTTTGCACTGTGTGGAATACAACCATAGAGTGCCACAAATTTTTTACTCCCAATCCCTCAATTATTTGGACCGACTCCATTGTCGAGTCCAATATCCCCTTCAGGGATGTAGCAGTCTCGCTAACTGGTTCCGTTCTCAGCAATTTTCTGAATTGATTAGTGAGTAAGACCGCTTTATTATCGTAACGATCGACTAAAGTTTTCCAAGCTGTATCCAAATTTTGTTCAGTAACCTTATATGAGCACAACAAATTGGCAGGTTCTCCCTTCAAGCTGCATTTCAAATAATGCAACTTTTCAACTTTACTAAGTGATTCCTTTTTCAAAATTAATGAGCTAAAAAGATCCCTAAAGGAACACCAATCACCGTAATCTCCACTAAACTGCGGTAGTTCGATGCGCGGTAGCTTTATTTCACTTTCGCGACTGGCAGTCGAACATTCCTGAACTTCAGGAGCCTTTGATTGTATTAATAGCTCCTCAATTTCGGACTGAAAGTCCATTACAGTCTCACGAAAAGAACCGTATTTATACTGTTTGAAATACGGTGTTTCTATCTCCTCTTTTGTTCCCCGTAATTCTTTGATAATTGTGGAGTGCGTTTCCATAAACGTATTCCACATCTCATCTATGTTCGAGGAGAGACGTTTCAAATAACTCATCGTCTTGCGCTCCTTAGCCACAAACGATTTTTTCAAACGTTCTAGCTCATCGATCAATAGCTCCTGAGCCCGAAATGCACCTTCCATGATAGCACCGTATAAAATATCAAACCAATAAATGAACGAACAAAGAAATACACCGTTCAAACTTACGTTACACCGACCCGCGGAAATCGCCAAAAATGGTTGTTGCAACAATTTGCACGTAACGTTTCGATTTTATATAGATGAGGAAATAACCACTTGTATCGACCGAAAAGCACTCATATGTTTATCCAAACTTCAAATATTCCACTATAGGATTTACGATTTCAATATCACCACAATATAATAAGTATATGCAAAAATATAATAACTCCAACTATATGGAGGATTGAACAAAGGATGGGAACGGACTCACCACTTGCCGGACTATCCGGCTCGACGGACCAATGTTGAGTTCTTTGACTCTCGAATATATTTAAATTGGGAATCCTTCCCTTTCGTCTTGGTAGATCAATCGCGATAGCTAAACAACAATAACTATCTAATAAATCAAAACCCAACTAAACTTTTAATTTGCACAAAAAAATACTATATTCTGGGATCAAATCCAATGTTTTACGGGCGATGGCTCAACAAAGAGTGAGTGTAAATTACATACATTCAAAGGACATTTGATTAATTCGAAAATAACTGATTTACAAATTTTGGCGGAAAATAATTAATTCATTTACCTTATATTAGCGCCATCTTATAATTCAATACAAAACTAATCCGGAAAATCACATAATTTTGTAAACAATAAAATAGGTTATGTTGTTTGTTTACATTATACCACAAAATTTCAAATATTCAATTTATTATTTAATTGTATTTCTTTTTGTCTATTTTAGGTGATTGGATTATCGAGCATCATTGCGCTACCATCAGTGTTCAATGGGGTTAAGCCTTGTTGCCGGGGAAGTCGTCTCATCAGTAATTACCAAGCTGCAGGTGAGGCTCTATGCCTCAAGCTCCACTTGAGGATTTTGAGCCACAGTCGGTACAGTTGCAGTTTCCAATGCGCATCGAAGCGATGTCAGGTATACTATTATGCAAATCCTTGAAGTTCCGATTCTTTGTGGTTACTTGATTTCAGGTGCGCCGCTGAAGCTTATACGATGTGGTGATGATGACGATATTTTCAACAACCCCGCCAAAGAAAAATTAATCTGCCGCAAAAAGAATACATATCCCTCCAATCCGCCGCTCATTTGTAGTTTTGTTTTAGGTGTAAATGCTCGAGAAGTTTAAATGTACAGGACTACTTCCTAAAGTAATTTGGAGGGAGCCGTCAAAGTGGCACTGAATAAAATGTCAAAGCTCCCACCAAATTACTTAAGAAGTATTCCTGTACATTTAAACTTCTCCAGCATTTACACCTAAAACAAAACTACAAATGAGCGGCGGATTGGAGGGATATGTATTCTTTTTGCGGCAGATTAATTTTTCTTTGGCGGGGTAACTTTTAGAACTTTGTTGTTTTTGGTCAGATCATATTTATATCATAATATCTATTGTTTATTCAAATGTCAAATACAAAATTTGTTTTCTAGGCCAAGCAATGAACGCATAAAAAGCGGGTGTAGAGAACATCGAAAGAGGACGATTTTTTTCTTCAGTGTTTTGTTAGGAGTTGTCAGGAGGTAAGGCTACTAGTTTTACTCGGTGCTGAGGGGTGCGCTAACGCGGGGAAGGGGGTTTACATGTGCAATTTAGTGCAATTTTTTGTGTTTTGGGCGATATCTCGAAAACGGTGAGTCGTAGAGAAAAAGTTGTGAGTAAACATTAAAGCTTTCTAAATGTCTTATTTATTTGCCCATAAATATTTATTTATTTATTAATATATCATATACACAGAAAATTCCAATAATTGTATGATATAAGCTTAGAAAAATGAATTCAAGAGATACAAGAGACAGGTACAATATAGTAAAAGTAGGTTATTAGTTTGATACTTGTACAAAGCAAGAACTAAGAAAAATTTTATTGGAGTACGGTTCTACGAAATGCATAAAAATTTAGTGTAAGAGGACCAAATTGGAGTTCATCGTGAACCCTCATCATTCTAAGTAAAGGCGAGTTAAAGTAGATTTCCAACCTGGCAAATGGTGGATCAAAGATGGATAGATTACTCGATGGGCGATTCCGAGTTTTAAATCGAATATCTTCCGCTACGTTGGAGTCAATAAGTCCATGACATAGTTTGAAAAGAAAGCACTCATCCAAGAGTAATCTTCGCGCTTTCAAAGAACGCAAATTGAGGAAAAGCAGACGATCGGGGTAGCTAGCGTTAGGTAAGCCAAATTTATAAAAAAGTGTACGGGTAAATCTTCGTTGTACAGCCTCGATGTCGGTTGAGTGTGTTATTTGACTGTGGGGAGCCCAAACAACACTTGCGTATTCCAAAATGCTACGAACAAGAGAGCAAAAGAGACGAACAGCAGATTGAATGCAATGGAATTGGGACGAACTGCGTAGCACAAAACCTGCAAGTTTGGAGGCCCGATTAACAATGTCCTCATAGTGTCCACTAAAGTTCAATTTGCTGTCAAATTTTACCCCTAAATCCACATGCGAAACAACCCTTGTAATAGGCAGATTTTTAATAGAGTAGGAGAATAACAAAGGAGAAGGCTTAAGAGAAAATATTATGTAATAGCATTTAGACAAATTTAGCCTGAGGTCGTTTATGTGGCACCATGACGAAAGAACATTAAGCGCGGATTGAAGCTGTAGACATTCAGTAGTAGATGAAACAGGAAGAAAACACTTTAGGTCATCTGCGAACAGCAGGCAACGACAATCAAGGATTCGAGGTAGGTCGTTTATAAAAAACGAAAAGAGCAGAGGACCTAAAATAGATCCTTGAGGGACTCCGGATGTTGGAGTGAAGGAGGCGGATAAGCAATTATCAAATATAACTTGACCAGTGCGGTCTGAAAGGTAAGAGTCAATCCATTTAACAAGAGCAATAGGAACGTTTAAAGCTACGAGTTTAGTTAGAAGTATGCGAAAACATACCGAGTCAAATGCTTTCGAGAAATCTGTATAGACCACGTGAACATCCTGCTGGAGATCAAACATTTTGGCGACAAATTGTGTGATCTCAAGCAGGTTCGTCGTAGTCGAGCGGTGTTTTTGGAAACCATGCTGACAGGATGAAATTAAATGCCCAAAATGTATTGTCAGAAAGTCATTGACGATTTTTTCAAAGACAAGGAAGCAAAGAAATGGGTCTATAATTTGTTGCAGAAGAAAGATTTTCAGTACCTTTTTGGATAGGTAAAATTAGAGCTTTTTTCCAGACTGACGGAAAAATACCCGCTTGCAAGCTTTTGTTAAAAAAAATTGAAAGCGGAAATGATAGGGTTAAGAAGGTTTTTTTTAGAAAAATATTGAGTAGACCGTCGTCGGAGTTTAAAAACCTGATCAGGGGATATAGGAGGAAATGAAAAGTGGGAAGGATAATTAGGATATGAGATGGGCTCGGAGGAGGAGGGTGAAAATACGGAGGAAAAGTAAGACGCAAACAGCTCGCAGATCTGTTGAGGGTCAGTGGCAGTTACGTTGAGGTATGAAATCTTAGAGGGTAAGGATGAGGATGAGCGAAGACTTCTCACATAAGATATGCAAAACTCCTAACGGTTCTTCCGATATTGTTTATGTATGTTTTACTCCGAACCATCCATTATGGATCCATGAAATAAAAACAGTCACACCCCCCCCCCTCCTTCCCCTCCCGCTTTATCACAACGTTTGTCTTTATCCTTGTAAATAGAGAAAATTGAAAAAATTTAAAATTTTCGACTTGTAATAAACAATATTGGAAGAACCGTTAGCAAGTATGGACAAATAAATAGGACATTTACAAAGCTTTAATGCTTAGTCACAACTTTTTTCTCTGCGACTCACCGTTTTCGAGATATAGCCCAAAACACAAAAAATTGCACCTTTAACTGATTTAAATGAATTGATCGAACTGACGAGTAAATTCAATAGAACTGGCATATGGCAAATATTGTTATGGCAGAGTTGTGAAATGTTTACTTTAAGGTGGTTCGACTTGTCTTTGTTTGCCAAGTAACGAAAATAAATGCGTTTATTGGGAGCCCTTCAAGGTGAAATTATTCCGATTTCCACCACTGTATGTCACCAAATTCAAAATGTATCGTACAATACACTTGAGTTATTAGAGCTGCATTACAATATGGGACAACTCTTACTAAAATAAAATAAATAAATTAAATTAAATTAAGACTTAAATCACTCTTGTCAATATTTGTGAATACCATTTTATTAAAAAAACTAGGGGGCTTCGCTCCCTGCTCGCTTCGTTCGGCAACCCCCGGGGCCGAGGCTAATTTCGGGCGCAGCCGATACCCTTCGCTTGGGCTAAAAGTTTTCGGGCGTACCTATGACTTGTATTTAATCCCCCTCCTCATTCTTTTTCTTCCGTCTTGACAAAAGTTTTGGGCTTGGTTGAAATAAGTGGGCAAATAAAAATATTTACTCGGAAAATTTTATTGGGGTTGCCGGAGCATGACCACACAGTACGATTCCATTCGTTTTGAACATTTTAGTTGCTTTGATAAAGACACATTAATTCAAGGTTTTGTGAAATTGGTGTAAAAAATGTTTCTTAGAAGAACCAATATGGGGGGTTTGGTTTGTATGGCAGCCCCATTACCCCATGGTCCGATTTGATTCAATCTTACATATATTTTGTGTCATCAATAGAAATACATTTGTGTGAAATTTGGTTGAAATTGGTGCACAAATAAAAGTTTTTCTTAGAAGAACCTAATTTGGGGGGTTGGATTTGTATGGCAGCCCCTATGACCCCATGGTCCGATTTTATTCATTCTTACATATATTTTGTGTCAACAACAGAAATACATTTGTGTGTAATTTGGTTGAAATTGGTGCACAAATAAAAAAGTTTTTCTTAGAAGAACCAAATTTGAGGGGTTAAGGTTGTATGGCAGCCCCATGACCCCATGGTCCGATTTGATCCATTCTTGCATATATTTTGTGTTATTTTGTTTTGTAATTTGGTTGAAATTGGTGCACAAATAAAAAAGTTTTTCTTAGAAGAACCAAATTTGAGGGGTTAAGTTTGTATGGCAGCCCCATGACCCCATGGTCCGATTTGATCCATTCTTGCATATATTTTGTGTTATCTATAGACACACATTTGTGTGAAATTTGGTTAAAATTGGTGCACAAATGCACAAATAAAAAACGTTTTCTTAGAAGAACTCAAATTGGGGAGCTAGGTTTGTATGGGAGCCCCACGACCCAGTGATCCAATTTGGGTGAATCAAACATACAAACAGCCTGCAACAATAAGAAGCACGTGTGCCAAATTTCAGCTTGCTAGCTTTAATACCCGCCGAGTAAAACGCGTCGCAACAGACAGACAGACAGACAGACAGACAGACAGACAGACAGACGGACATGCTCCAATCGACTCCCCAAGTCATGCTGATCATATATGTATACTTTTTATATGGTCGGAGATGCTTCCTTTAATGCGTTACAAACTTCATAACAAAGTTAATATACCCTTTCACTCTATGAGCGAAGGGTATAATAATCGTTTAACTAAATTTCTTTCAATTGTATAATCAAGGTTTCTATGGAAACATGTGTACGTAATACAGTCAAACTTGCCTAAACGGTCAATTCTACAAAGCGAACATTTCTCATAAACGGAAACTTTTATGTTTACCAACGATTTTTTACATGCCATGCAAGGAAAATGTAGTTTAAGGGCCTGGCACTCTCATGGCCGGAAACGGATAGAACATTTTTCTCACTAAACGAGTCTTTGAAAATGAGAAGGTAACAAATTTAATTTCAAATTTAAATGTTGAAGAATTGTTTTTCGAGGAAAGCATTCGTAACAATTTATTCGTAAATAAAAAAATCTTATAGAATAATTTTTTTGGAGTTTGGGTATGTATGGCAGCCCCATGAGGCCATCGTCCCATTTTGGCGATTCAAACATACCAAACAGCCTGCAACCAAAATAAATGTGTCTGCAAAATGTCAGCTCCCCAGCTTTAAAACTGCTCGAGTAAAATGCGTCGCAACAGACACATGGACAGACAGTTGGACATGGCTCAAGCGACTCCTCTTGTCATACTGAGGATATATATCGTACATATGGAGAAAAAAATAAGTACACCCCTCATGTACTTTTTGTATGCCCATTTTTCATAGTCTTTGTAAAATTGTAATAATCGAAATAGTCCCTCCCGATATTAAGTTTGAAGTGGATATTAAGCTTGGTCAAAAAATAAGTACCTACACCCTCTTTTTTTTAATATTTTGACAACTACATTGTTTTTTCCGTAAAGATTTGCTTTATTATTATTAAAAAAATATTTAAGGGGTAAAAAACGCATGGTAGGTACGAAGAAAGACATTTAAGTACCGTTGAAATGGCGGAAAAAGTATTCGCTCAATAGCCGAATAATCCAATAGTTCAGTAATATCGTGTCGATTTAGTACCAATCCGTGAAAAAAATACGGAAGTTTTTTTCTCACTCTTTCTTTATGTATTATGGGGCGCTGATTCCGAATATGAGCTTTGCACCCTAAAAAAAGTGCCGCAACATAAAAAAATGAACAGAAATACCCAGATTTCATGTTTTTTGCACATAACAAATAAACGGTACATTTACCGAAAAAATTACATATGTACTTCAAAAATAAAGTAGACATCATTCCCTACAAAATTGCTCCAAATCGTTTTTTCTCAGACTCTCAGTTTGGGAGCTAGAGCTCGTAAAAATACATGCAATTTTTATCTTAACAAAAAAAGTATCTAAGTTTCTCTATGATGATTTGTTTCACTTTACTATGTATTTACATCATTAACAGTTTCAGCAGGATTCTGAATATGTATATTGCTTGTTGCAACTCGTTTCCCCCATCCACCGGCCAACCAAACATATTTTTTGCTGCCTAAAGGAAAATAGAACAACTACTGGGCCTGTCTACACGCGCAACAAGAACAAGATGGTTTTTTATAAGAGATTCGTGAAGGGCAAGGCAAGGAAAAATTCAATTTTCATATAAAAACCGGTTTTGATCTCGAGTTTCACCGACTAAAAAATTTATTCAAATAGAACACTATAAGGAAACCTGAGGGACTTTTTTTTATCGATTTAGTCTTTGAGCGAAAATTGCCTAATTTAGCAATGCTCTAGCTTCCATCAGACAAAAAATGATATATGGCAATTTTGCAGGAAATAATGTTTACTTTATTTTTGTAGTAGATCATTTTTCCGGGAAATGTCCCGTTTTCTTTTTATACGCAAAAAACAAGAAATTTGCTTATTTTTTTTATGTTGCGGCACTTTTTTTAGGATGAAAAGTTGATATTCGGAATCAGCGCCCCAAAATACATTATAATAAAATTGAGAAGTAAACTTCCGTATTTTTTTTCTGACGAAAATACGATATTATTGGACTACAACTAGACATTGCATTTACTGTGTGATTCATTAAAAACTAAATAAAACGAGACCGAAGCCAATTTCGGGCGCGGCCGAAATTTGATTGAAATGAAACTTATAAGCTTACACACTTCGATGAAGAAGAGAGAAAAAAATGCTTTTCTTAGAAGAACTTATTTTTCAGGGGTTGGTTTTTATGGCAGCCCTATGACGTCATGTTCTGATTCTATCCGTTCCTAGATATATTTTGAGACTTTAAGGGCTGAATTAAGATCGAGAGTGAAATTCTTCCCGCTGCGATTTCATCAATAAAAATGCGTACTTACTGTCGTGGGGTATGTCACAAACGGTGGGGAATTCCATAAGCAACAATCCAGATATGATATGAAGACTACTGTGATGGGGGTACAGAGTGATAAACTACCAAAAGGTTCTTCACGAACAATACAAGAAGCAAAGAAAGCTTCAAATATAAAAATCCAAGTATACCAACACGGTTTACTAGATGAAACAAGAAATTTGTTAGGATAAAGTAAGAAAGAATAATACTAGGAACACATTTGGGGGAAGTTTAGTTAAGATTGGTGCATTAAGAAAAAAGTTTGTCTTAGAAGAACCTAATTGTCTGGGGTTGGTTTCAATGGCAGCCCCATGCCATGGTCCGATTCCATTTGTTCCGACATATATACAGCGCACACTAAAAAAAACTTTCATACACAATATTAGCCCGATAGCTTCAAACCTGAGGGACTAGTTTGCGTTGCAACAGACGGACAGACAGACAGACGGACATCGTCCAATCGACTCCCCAAGTTATGATGATCATATATGTGTACTTTTTATATAGTCGGAGATGCTTCCTTCAATGCGTTGCAAACTACATGACAGAAGTTCGCTCACTGCGTTTTTTTCTTCAGAACAAGATAAAAATTCCATATGAATTTGATAGGGTTTAATTTGTAATTTTTCGAAATTTATGTTATAGGTATAATGTCCTGTTCTCGACCAAAAAACTTAGCCAGGGTACCTAAAACCTTTTTATTTTCCACTTTTCACTTCACCCATAAAAATTCTTCACAGTAAAGGTATGTACTGAGTTCATCGGGCGAAAAACTTCCATTTATGTCTCCCGTGAAAACGGTGCCGTGGAGACTTGCTTTTTATTCACTCAATCTAAGACAAATGTTCACTCGCGTTTTGATTGATTGTCGATGACATTTTTTCACTGTGAAATAAAGTGCAACTGCATTATTTTCACTGGCGAAATGTCAAAAACCGGCGTGGAGACTTTCATGTGAAGTGAGTACCACCAAGCGAATTCGATTTCACGATCATCAAAATTTTGACAGTATTTGCATGGATTTCACGTGAACTGACGATGTTAGTACCTACTTTAAAGGTATGTACTGAGTTCACCGAGCGAAAAAAGTGCATATATGTCTCCCGTGAATACGGTGCCGTGCTTTTTATTCACTCAATGTAAGATAAATGTTCACTCGCGTTCTGATTGATTGTCGATGACATCTTTTCATGGTGAAATAAAGTGCAACTGCATTATTTTCGCTGGCGAAATGTCAAAAACCGGTGTGGAGACTTTCATGTGACGTGAGTACCACCAAGCGAATTCGATTTCACGATCATAAAAATTTTGACAGTATTTGCATGGATTTCACGTAAACTGACGATGTTAACTGCATGAAAATTCGGTTCCTTAAGTTGTCATTTAAAAGCGTCATCGCCTCGTCAAACTGATTACCTTTTACTCAGCTAAAATAAAATGTGTTTAATTCAGAATGCTTAAAATCAAATAGTTTTTATGTTATTACCTTTTCAAAGTTAAATCTGCCACCATTCGCTTTAAATTTAGCATCAACTAACAGGACAAATCAGCTGTTAATTCCAGTTTTCCAATATTTATGAAGTAGTGGAGACCGGATTACTCGACGAGTAAACATCATTAAATTTTAATGACGTTGTGATAATGATATTTAAATTAGCCCTATTCGATTCACTGGATCATTTCCAGATTTATTGGAAATCCCATACAAAATGATAATCCTGGAAATTGATCCAGGCTATGACTTGGATCATCTGCCAAACTAATCCCCTAGATGTCTCCGCGTACAATTTCCCTAAAATTTCCCGTATGTCATTTTGTTATTCAGTATTTTTGGTGTGTAAACTTTATTCAGAGTTAATCATTTTAATATTTCTTGCTACTTATCCTTTTAATTTTATCTCGCACGGTGCATAATTACAAATGCAATTTATAATTTAGAATATCGCGTTGGGGCCAGATGACACGATAGTCAGCTGTTACCCAATTGGGAAATTTTGATCCGATTTCATTCGACTTGGACAGGATCAATGATCCAGTCAGTCGAATAGGGCTATTAAATTTTTCGAGTATCATCAAGCCAATGAGCACATGACATAGGAATTAGTTGAACATAATCAAGAGTTAATGATGTTTAACTAATGTCGTCTGTCTAGGGTGCTAAGAATATCAATTCGAATAAATACAAATTCGTATTGGCAAGTAGATCCTTAAAAAAAAACATTATGTCTTTTGCTATTGATTTTTATACTTTATTACAAGAACTAGCGAATTTTGTACTATCTAGTTGTACAATACTGTTTGTATAAAATTATATAAAGTAAAAAGAGGTAGTCTGGCTGGTCTAGCGGTTAGTGCGAGCACCTTCGGTGCACAGGGTCACGAGTTCGAATCTCACCGTGGATCATGTGTGTTTTTCGAACTCACGAGCTTGTGACGGACTATGATCTCACTCAGATGTTAAACGAGTACCCATTTATGGGGATAAATAACATTGCTGAGCGTGATGCTGATCTCATTACCTCAACAAAAAGCAGATAAGATCTTGGAAATAACAACGTCTGTTGCCTTCCCGAACATCTGCATGTAGATGAGATTATTCCGGATACAGCTTTCCAGGAACCTGAGTACAAACAATTTTGTGTACAGGTTCAAGGAAAAGGAAACCCTGACAAATTTGAAAATTTGTATGTTCGGGGTAATCGCATCTATATCCTTCAAGGTGAACCCGGGGAGACAACAGACCTTCCCCGCGCTAAATTGTGGGTTGCTGAAATCTACCGGCCTAACCTGATCAGCCGCGCTCATGATGATCTGGGTCTCATTGTGGAATTCGGAAGACGCTTGATGTTTTGCAACGCTATTATTACTGGCCGAAAATGCGATCCGATGTTAGAGCACACATTGGCAAATGCGTAACGTGCAAAATGATCAAGCCTCCGAATTTCCGAATGAGACCACCGATGGGATCACCCCGAGAGACTGATAGGCCTATGCAGCGTCTCTTTGTGGATTTCCAAAATTGCACACAAATGTGTTTCTCTTCATGACACAAAACATATCTAAGAATGGATCAAATCGGATAATGGGGTCATGGGGCTGCCATATAAACCTAACCCCCCAAATTAGGTTCTTCTAAGAAAAACTTTTTTATTTGTGCACCAATTTCAAAAAAATTACACACAAACGTGTTTTTTTTTTGATGACACAAAACATATCTTATATTCTAATCAGAGTGGACGAAAACGGATTGATTTCGCCGTACGTTTTCAGAAAGCACCGAAAAGTGTTCACAGTGCACTGTTTGTAATTTCATATGACAACCGACAATAACATTTTGCCTATAAATCGTTCTAAGTTTAAAAATATGCTGGTGCAGTCATCGATAGTCATTTACAACATATTTCGTTACTTCAAACTGACCGTCCATTCTCTTATCATGGAGAAATTAAGAACATTGGCAAACACACGAAACTGAATTATTGTCGGGTGTCAGTTAAAATATTGGAGTGAGCCGAAATGTGCTGAATAGGGGAATTTAGGTTTGAGACCTGGGTGCTTACACGTTTTCATTTGAAAAAAAGGTTTCATAGAAAACACGCAAAATAGCGTATTTTCAATGTGTCAATTTGTATGGGAATTGAAATGTTTTCGGGCTGTTTTCATCCGAAAACATGAAAATAGCCCCAAATTACATGATTTCGTTCACTGTGAACATATTATAAGAATTGATGAAATCTGACCATGGGATGGCAATACAAACCCAACCCCCATTTTGGTTCTTCTAAGAAAATTTTTTTGCACCAATTTCACAAAAGCTTCCATTAATGTGTCTTTACCAAAGCAAAAAAAAAAGTTAAAAACGAATGGAATCGTACTAAGGGGCCATGATCATACCTTCTCCAGTTCTACATTACATACTTTCACTTCTCACTTCATCTATAAATATTCTTCAGAATTTTCACTGCATAAAAATTTGCTTCCTTAAGTTGACAATTAAAAGCGTCGTCCTCCCGTCAATTTTTTTTGCGTTTTACTGAGCTTAAAAGAAATTCCGTTCAATTCAGAATGAATTCGAAGGGGGTTTTCACATTGTACTTAATCTGGCCAGATTACGTAATCCGCGGTGTGGTGATTTTAAAAATGAATGGAATTTGACAGCTCAAATTAAGTAATTTGCACAGATTACGTAATCTGGCCGTAAGTGTGAAAACCTCCTAAAATTAAATAAATTGTATTTTATTACCGTTTCAAAGTTGAATCTGCCACCATTCAATTTAAATTTAGCATCAACTGAAGGACAAATCAGCTGTTACTTCCAGTTTTCCAATATTTTTTAAGTAGTCGAGACCGGATTACTCGACGAGTAAACATCATTAAATTTTAATAACGTTGTGATAATGATATTTGAATTAAATTATTCGAGTATCATACAGCCAATGAGCAATTGGGCGATGTTTGTCTGTCTGTCTGTCCGTCTGTTGCGAAGCGTTTTACTCGGACAAAGTTATGAAGTGGAAATTTTGCACAAAAGCTTCTTTTTGCTGCAGGCAGTTTGTGTGTTTGAATCGGTACAATCGGACAATGGGATCATGGGGGCTGCCATACAAACCCAACCCTCCAAATTAGGTTCTTATGAGAAAAACTTTTTCATTTTGCACGAATTTCAACAAGATTTCACACAAATGTGTTTCAAAACATATGTACGAATGGATCGAATCGGACAATTTGTGTGAAATCTTGTTGAAATTCGTGCAAAATGAAAAAGTTTTTCTCATAAGAACCTAATTTGGGGGGTTGGGTTTGTATGGCAGCCCCCATGACCCCATTGTCCGATTGTACCGATTCAAACACACAAAAGCTTCTTTTTGCTGCAGGCAGTTTGTGTGTTTGAATCGGTACAAACTTTAAGCAAAAATCATCTTGAACTTAATGCGAATACTCACACAAAATTACATGGCTGAAGAACTTGCGTTTTTTCAAGAGTTGTGGAGCATTGTAAAAAGGTCTAAAATGAAAATATTTTAATTTATTTTTTAGTATATCGCCCAGTTTTTAATAAAATTCAGAAAAGGTTTCTGCTATTAAAACTAGCATTGGAACCCGTTTATTGACACATTTGATATGGACCTGTTCGGGCGTATGGATTTGGAATTTTGGCCTTTTTTTATCATTAATTTACAATTTTAGCACGCCATAATTTTCCGATTTTTTTTAACTAGGCACAAACAAAGCATTGAGTCGACAAGCTCTGTCCCCCCAGAGGCTATTATTTTAGGGCCTTTTATAGAACCAACCACATAAGTACTTCTACCTCGTATGCACAGATTTCTTTTTTCTCTCCCTAGTACTAAAACATTCTAAAATGATTGGGAATTGATTGCGAGCCTTACAGCGAATTCACTGCTAAAAGTAATATATATAAATCATGTTGAAACGCATCAAATATTGAATCGTATGCCACTAAATTCGAAATTTACACTTTAGTTCCAGAACAGAAATGTTAACTTCGATACATATATTTGACCGGAAAAATTATTACAGGTAGAAAAAGTTCATGAAACGTTAAGCCTATCCAGTTCTGTTCTGGAGCCAAAAATTGCAAGCTAATTAATCTTAGGTTTGGATTACATTAAGCTAGTTTACTCGTTACAACCCAAAAATGTCGTAGGTGATTGGAGTAATTTGCTCATAAAATTATGGGAATTGAAATTTCAGAATGGATTTCTTAATTTCTATCCGGAGTCCCGGGGACAATGTGACTTGGCTATTATGTTAATCACGTATTTCTTTATTTCACTTCACAAAAATATTGGTCTTTAATTGTACCAATACTTTAATTAATTTATTGTTAATCGAATTCATCAGAAGTGTAATCAAAATTTTGATTTATGGATATGTACGTTTTTGATAGTGAACAATTTTCAACTATCATACTGTACAGGAGTTGGCGTTTTTTGTTACCATATGAAAAAGATGGATTTGGCGTATTTTGAAACCCAAACTGGATTGGAGATGGCGGATTTTGTAAATAACCGCCTTTTTCCTTACTAAATTTAGAGGGGTTTTAATTGAAAATCAAGGATTCTGATCCCAGAAGCTAATAGATAATTTAGTTAACTATCGGCTGGCATCATAAACTAAAAATTTTTAAAAATTGGAGATGGTGGCTTTTGACAATAGGCTCTTCATATATTATACAATAACGGACTGAGTGCAGATCCTCGAGGAACACCAGCAGGAATATTGAACGATGAGGATAGCGTCCCATTAATATTAACATTGAAAACCCGATCAGCAAGGAAATTCTGAATAAGTTTAGTTATATACAAAGGAAATCCTTTGTTGTGTAACTTTGCAATTAGACCGTTGTGCCAAACGCATTCAAATGCTTTTTCAACGTCGAGTGTAACCATACCAGCAACAACAACGCATTGGTCTCGGCGATGACACGATCCAAGATAGAGCTGCCTGTAGAAATATGCTGAGAAATTATCGCCAAAACGGGCGATGTGCCTACACCGCAGGTCGAGCAACGCGGAACCATGGAGCGGTATAAAGAACGAGACAAGGAAGAAGAAGAAACCTTGAATTAATGTGTCTTTACCAAAGGAAGAAAAAAGTTTCAAACGAATGGAATCGTACTGTTTTTTTTTATGTTTCCCTGTGTATTAGTCTAGTATCACCAACGAATCTGCTGGCCAAGCCATATCGGTCGATATAACCTCCCCGAAAGGAGTGACGCCCTTAATCCGAATTCGATATGAAATTCGGGAAATGTTTCCTAGCAGGCGTATTGAATTCGTATGGCGGACGATAGAATTGTCAAAAAATAAAACGACTATGTAATTTATTCGCATATTTATACCCGTCACTATGTGAAAGGGTATAGAGTGCAATCCGGATAGTGCGACCACCAAGGGACCGGCAATATTCAGTCGCACTAAGCGGACGAAGTACAAAACGGACAACCATTGTTTTTTGCTTTTAAATTATTAAAGATTTCGTCACTGAATTGCGCGCGCAAAGTAGGCCATACGTTTGCTATCCAATCACTCACATCATTCTGTCGAAACTGACAAAGATTTATCTAGATTTACCAGCGACGATGTTGTTTCTCACCTTGAAATGGTTAATCCAACTCACGGAGCAATTGTAGTTCAGGATATTCAACTCCGGAGCGAATAAATTAGATTTATCCTGAAGCATAGGCCCGCTTACGGGAATTCCCCGATTACGCTGCAGCTTAAACTATTCTAGCAGTGCTTGTTCGATTTCCTCTTGAGAGGACACCCTCACGCGTTGAGTTGCAAGACATTTGCATTAAAAGCGGGGGTTCTATTTTGTGCTTATTTTTCTTGATTGTCGATATCGTTGAATGATAAACACTGAACTCCTTAGCAATGGTTACATTAGATTCACTAGCTTCTAAACGTTGTATTATTGCACCTTAGTCTTGAATAGAGAACGATTTTCGTTTCACGGAACTCATTTCGACACACACTTCTGTTTAATTCAGGACAGTAATCTAAAAAAATGGCAAAGAGAGAAGAACGACGACGCTGTTTCCATGAAATTATAAATTGTTTGGAATCGCACATCGGTATAACCGGACAATTCTCGGTATACTAGGTCGTTCAAAGCGGTTAGTCGTTTTTAACCGGAGTTGTACGAAACGGATATACGTTCACAGTTATTTGTATGCTGCGTCTTAGTCACTAAAAGCGGAAGGTGATTATAAACGGCGGCGTCATCGTACTAAACGAATTCCACTGTATTAATTTTGTCATTAAGTTTGCAACGCACAGAAGGAAGCACCTCCGACTATATAATGTATATATATATTATTGATCAGTTTGACGAGAGAAATCGATTCAGCGATGTTCGTCTGTCTGTCTGTCCGTCTGTTGCAACGCAACTAGTCCCTCAGTTTTAATCTATCGTGCTGAAATTTTGTATACAAATTTATTTTTAGTGTACGCTGTATATAGTACATATGTCGGAACGAACGAAATCAGACCATAGGGACGTGGGGATGCCCCTCAAAATTAGGATCTGCTAAGCAAAAAATTTTTTTTATGTACCAATCTTAACCAAACTTCACCCAAGTGTGTTCCTAGTGAAACCTTAAAACATATTTAGGAGCGGATGTAATCGGAACATTACGTCATGGGGTTGCCATACAAACCAACCGCTGAAATAAAGTTCTTCTAAGAAAAACTTTTTCTATTTTAATCCCATCTTAACCAAACTTTAGAGGGGTTCACACTTCCGACAGGATTTAATAAATCCTCGATTTGATTGAAAATTTACCCATAATGTACTGCAATTTGAATAATGCAAGTACATTAGCCTCAATGCATCCAGGAACAGATGGAATCGGAACACGTTATAGGGCTTCGGTAGAAAAGAGGCCGTATGAAGATAAAAATGCTTTGCTTAATCCTCGCAGGCGAGGTAGATGCAGACTGAATTACATCAGTAGAGTAAAGTTACGCTGATTGACAAGATCTATTATTCTTGTAGGGGCTTCACACTATTGACAGGTTTTACTAAAACCTGGATTTCATCAGCAGTTCATGTTTGACTCCATACAGCCATATTATAGGTGTACAAAAACAAAGCTGTAAGGTTTCGAAAATGTACATAACTGACTGCCTGAGATGATTTGCATAGTATTTTTCTAACTGTGCGGACTTTACCTGGTTCATAATGCCAACAAAACTCCCATCATCTGTTTAGTTGATTTACCTATTGTTTCTAACAAAAAATAGTATCTTTAGGCCGCTATTACACAGTCATATATTGGTAATATATATTATAATAGATATTATCATATCCCTAAGGAGGTTTTCACACTTACGCCAGATTACGTAATCTGGGCAAGTTAATCTGGGAAATCAAGGTGTGGTGAATTTAGTGTTCATACTATCTTTACTTAATCTAGTCATTTTGATTTATATTATTTGTCATATGTCAAACGTCATTTATATTATAATTTTTACAATCGCGCAGATATTTTTATTTTAACCAAAAATTTCTTTTAATAATATTAAATAAATAAAAGTACATTGATTGATGTTTGAATATGACTATTTTATTTCGAAAACATTTTCATGCCAAAAGAGATTATTTGAAGCGCGGGAAGGTGAAGTTAGTATTATGGTGATGATCGAAATAGGACATCGTGCATACGGGGCATTCTAAAAATGCGATATCATAATATCTTTCTATGCGATAAAATGGAAAAACTCGAATACCGTAAAGAAAATAGAAAATGTGACCACTGTGATGTGTGTTTGTGGTGTTCCGTCGGCTTATTGAAAGAACCCATTATATCAATCTTAGCTGTTTTCTTTTTACTTTTGGAGTATAACTTTCAGAGGTGCAATCTGCATTTCGCATAGATAAGCTGGGTAGGAAGATGTCCTCGCAAAATATCAAAAATAACTTGGAAGCATCTTGCGCCATGTGTTAAGTTAATTCGTTCTGTCTTTCACATTGCTTCACATATCGCAATTTTCTCTCAGTCATTATCATCATTTATCGCTCGGAGTACAATCAGATTTCGATACTGGCTTGCCGGATTTACGTCCGACCGACTTATTCTTGATAACGTCTAAACGAATGACATCATTGTCAATTAAAAGATCATTTTAGACATCAATAGTCACATTTTTGTCATTAAATAAGACACGTTTGGCATTAAACGTGTCATTTCTGACAATAAAAATGTTTTAAAATTCACCTCAACTGCATGGTGTATAAAATAAAGTCGTTCTGTGTACTTGATTTGCAGTAGTCAGATTACGTAATCTGTAGCTTAATTAGGCCCCAGATTACGTAATTTGTCGCAGATTACGTAATCAGGCGTAAGTGTGAAAACCTCCTAAGCCTACTTGATTTCGCTTCCTGCACGTCTAAAAATTTATACTGAATGAATCGAGTAGGCTTAGGCATATGACATACATATTATAATATAAATATGACTGTGTAATGGAGCCCTTAGTAATACTAGGGAGCGTCTAATCTTCACATAATCTTTCTACCTTAGCATCGAGGAATTGAATACTTTCTTAACAACACCGATATTCCAAACATCTGTCCAACTGCTTTGGGTCAATGCCTCGTTTCGCGCCTTTATCACTGACAGAAATATGACTCGATTGCAGCAAATATATCTCTGTCCCTAGACAGTGCCCGTGGACTCCACGGACTAAAACGATAACGAACCATGAACGAATCCACAAAGTGCATTTTTATAATCCAGTTAGGTTATAGTTAACAAAACTTCAATAAAAATAAATAATCTGTCATATAAAATATACGAAGTTTCGGAACCCGAAATTACACGGCATGATTAAAAACGCACTAAATTTATTTCGAATTTTAGGCAAGCTGAAA